>VKOC01024990.1:0-19296 GCA_009364415.1 Spea multiplicata
CGGTAGAAGCTATGCAGTTTTAAAGTGTATGTGGGGGGGTGCCACATACAGGATCCGCCCCAGGTGCCAAATACTCTAGGTACGCCCCTGGCCATAATGAAAGCAAACCCGTTATATCAGCAGAAATACCTCATACCATCTGTCAAGCACCATTGTGGAGTTTTGCTGATTTGGGCCTTTTTTGCAGCCACAGGACCTGGGAACCTTGCTGTCATTGAGTCGTCCATGAACGCCTCTTTATACCAAAGTATTCTAGAGTCAAATGTGCGGCAATGTGTCTGACAGCTAAAGTTTGGAGAAAATGGGGTTATGCGACAGGACAATGATCCCAAGCACACCAGCAAATCTACAACACAATAGCTGAAAAAGAAAATAATAAAGGTGTTGCAATGGCCCAGTCAAAGTCCAGACTTCAACCAGATTGAGGTGGGACCTCAAGAGAGCTGGGCATAAACAAATGCCCGCAAACGTCAATTAACTGAAGCAACGTTGCAAAGAAGAGTTGGCCAAAATTCCCCCACAAGGATGAAAGAGACTGATACACTTATACAGAAAATAATTACTGTTATTATTATAGTTATTGCCGCTAAAGGTGGCTCTACAAGTTATTGAATCATGAAGTGTGCTTCATGTATACTTCAGTATATAGTTTATAACACACAACTTCTCCATTTTGGCTTCATTTTTGTTGAACAAATCATGACACGGTGTAATATGTAATGTGTAATTTATCTGATGTTGTATTTACCTAATTTTTAGACTTGCTAAGGAACAGATGATTGTTATGTCACAATATGTAAAACCATAGAATTCAAAAAGGGTGAGCTTGCTTTTTCACATAACTGTGTATTATTCTAAAATTCTGACCCTTTAGTTTTATTGTTATTTACACCTTTGGTTCAAAAGTAGACATTTGATTTTAAAACTTGACTGTGAATATTGGACAGGGGACAACAGGGAATTCGATTTTTCTCAGTAGAGTATTTTGGTCTTTTTCTAGGCTTACTTTTTAGATTTCCTTAAATGTAAAATCAGTTTATTAATTATGTATCATGAATCTTTTTAAGAGTTTACCAGATATGATTGTGGTTATTCAGTCTGTCTTCCCTAAAGAGTTGCCTCAGGCAAAACTTCTGCCAGTTGTTCTATGTCATGCCAACATCTAAGACCAGCCTTCTACTTGTTAAGGTCTACAGTTGAGGATTTTTCTGTATTTAAGTCTAAAGAAAGTAGATTAGATTCTGTAAGAAATAAATATATACAATAGTACATTTAAATTTTGCATAGGTTGAATACACTCATACTATAAGAAAATTATTAATATTAACATTCTTTCATACGTTTCTAAAGTGTACCTAGGAGAAAGCAGGTTGTGTTTTAAACGCTAGTTAATATGAGTCCTGTGGATTATGTTAAATCTTAATATTTGATTAATAATGAACTACAATTTTATTTAAATTTACTTAAATGTGGGGAACTTAAACTCGGTAACCATTCAGTTCTTAGAACGCAGTTCTTAGAACGTAGTTGAGTTATAATAAAAATATTTTTCATTTCCTCAGAGTTTAACCCAAATGTAGAGTTTAACAAGTTAGCTTGTTAGTTTTGATCCACCTTCACACAAAGCCAATTATATCTAAAGTTTCATTACACATCCAGTACCACTGATGACATCTCGCTAGGTTTATGGCTTTCACAGGTTCAACTCAAACATCTCAACTGCACATTAGATAAAACTGACCTAATATCACCTAACCCAACTGGCAACCAACACTATCATGTTATTGTTTCCATACATAGACAAGGCCCGTTTGAGAGCTCTATGGTTAAATATACATGGATCTTGGAGACGGATGTTGGGGTATCTATTTCTGGTATTTTTTGGCATCGTATCAGTAACAATGTTCTTGGCAAATGACTAATCCTTTTTTGCTCTTGAATGATTGGTGTATGAGTGTCTTGCTTTAGTTCCCTGTTTTCTCTTATTGAGCTGGCCACCCTATAAACGTTTTCTGTTTTTTTTAAGGCTATGTCAATGGATATAAAACTTGTTTGTTTAGGTAAAACCATTGATTCTATGTAGATGGTAGTTTAGAAAAATTAAGTAACATTGTTAACTCCTTATTGTTTTGTTAAAAGGATCCTTTATTTGTTTAATCCCTTAAGGACAGGGCTGCTTTTTTCTTGTTGTACCCTTCATGACAAAGGCTGTTTTAACACTTTTTGTGGTGCTGGTGTTTAGCTGTAATGTTTGTTTCTCTCATTTACTGAACCCATACAAGTTATATGTATTTTTTTAGGACCCGAATGGCTTTCTTCAGATATCATTATTAAGACTGTATGTCACGACCAGGGTACAGGTTCTGGACACACTGCCACCTGGGCACAGGAGATACAGATCGTTCACCACCGAGAGTAATGAGAAGGTGAAACTCAGGAACAGAAAATAAAAAATAATAACGGTATTCAAGGGGTCAGGCAATAGAGTAAAGGTCAGGGCAGGCAGCGAAACAACGGAGGTCAGGTTCAAGCAGGAGTCAATGCCAGAGAGATAAATCAGGATACAAACGCTAGTGTTGGCAAACAGGCAAGGGTGTAGTGCCAAATGAGGGTTTAAATATCCCTCCAAAAATACAGATCCTCCTAATTAGGGGGAGGAGGAAAAATAATAAACGTCGCTTTAAGAGCGACATGAATATTCATTAGTTTAGTGTCTTGCTTTAGTTCCCTGTTTTCTCTTAACAATACAGATCCTCCTACCCTCCAAATTAGGGGGAGGAGGAAAAATAATAAATGTCGCTTTAAGAGCGACATGAATATTCATTAGTTTAGGCTTTCACAACGTAGAGGTGCGCGGCCCGTCACGATCCCTCGAACTCGCCGGGGACGCGCGTCTTGCAGGAGAACGGACCCGGCGGCAGCACGAGCAGGGAGCTGACCGCGCGGGCTGCGTCTCGGTGTCCCTGCCGGCGGCAACACGACGGGAGCGCTAACACTGTATCATCAAATCTATTATTATTATTATCTTGTATGTGTATAGCGCCAACAATTTACGCAGCGCTTAATACAAATTGAAAAATACCCACCTTTTTAATTGAAAAAAATATACTCATCTACAAAATCAAGTGAAAAATCCTGCTAAATAGATTCTGCTATTTGTCTTGAGTTTAGAAATGCATGAAGTTTCTATGTTATCTGCTTTTTTTGCAAGTTATAGTTATTGCAAGTAGCTTTTTGCTATTTCAAAACCATTTTTTCTAAATCTGGTCATTCGGCCCGCATGTGCTATTTGGGGCATATTTGAAGCTGGCCAATGCAATTTACCCCATCAAACCATAATTTTTTTTTAACATAGACACCCCAAGGTATTTTAAATGCTGGTATTTTAACTCTTTCCATGCACTTAATCTACTACCACCCTTTGTCAAACTTTGTGGTATTTTTTATAGCTCCTAATTTTAGCACTTGCTCATAAAAATAAACTTTAGACTTTTTGGGACTTTTTTTTATTTTGTTGGAACTGGATGGTTCCCTGATGGTGACATCACTACATAACTTATTTTATTGTTATGGCATTTTAATTTTTTAAATTTTTTATTATATTTTACTAATCACATTGTGATTAGAAAGCCAGACTTGCATGATTGAATGTAGTACCTATATCTAAAATGTTATAATTGTCATAATAGTGCTACAAAATCTGCCGGTGCTCCACAAAATAATAATAAAGAATAATTACAATACATTTTCTTCAAAATACATTTACATACATTCTGTACATCAGGGCTATCATATCTGTGAATGGTAATGTCTACAGGCACTCAAGGTTCAAAGGTTTTTATCTTATTTTTAATGCCCAGACATAACAAAACAGTCTTTTTGCCTTTGCCTCAAACCACACTTGTCTTTCATTATGAAACTATTTTGGGGAATTTTCTGTAGTATTCTAAAGTAGGTACTCTCTGTATGCAAAGTATGCACAGATGATCATAAGACTTGTAAGGCTGACATTTAAGGAAGTAAATGCATTGTGAACCTTTTCATGTCACGATAGTTTAATCAATGTCACCAACTGATTTCTTGGTTTCTGTTAGGGTAATGTACAGTATTGCAAATCACAGGTTTTAATTAGCCAAGTACATTTCTGTACTTATAGATTTAACTTTTTGTAATATTATACACCAAATTTAGTTCAAGATCATAGCATTGATAGTACTATCACTAGCTTTGAAAGAATCCATATATACATACATACATACATATACACACACACACATACAGGAAAGGAAAAAAATATTTGATCCCCTGCAGATTTTCTATGTTTGCCCACTGACAAAGACATGATCAGTCTATAATTTCAATGGTAGGTTTATTTGAACAGGGAGAGACAGAATAACAACAAAAAATCCAGAATAACGCATTTCAAATAAGTTATACATTGATTTGCATTTTAACCAAATCATTATACTGACTATAAACAGGTTGTTAAAGATATAAACCTTAAATAAGAATCTGAGTGTTTTTTAAAATGCATTATAACCGGGTTTGACATAAATCATATCAGTTCATGCTGTATTTCCATGCATACAGCTTTGCTGTTCAAACAAAAAGACTGCCCTTTGTATTTTCCAAATAACCTTTCTGCTTGAAAGTCTGCTAAAAGACCTCTTCTGTAGCAGGTGCAGTTTTAATGATTCTTTGATGCCATATGTCAAAAAAGCATCACTTGCTGTGAGGACTGACATTTCTTTTGGGAGCACCTAGCAACAGCTACTAAACTTGTTGAAATGGATTGTTGCTTAATTCCTTCTTAAAAATGTACTTTAACATTTATTATATTTTTATACTTCATGTACATATATATATGAATGATTGTCAAACTATGTTATACTGTATGTTTATTATCTAAGTATGATATTTTTTACAGTTTCTTCTGTTTTTGTGGGGTTTTTTTTGTATTTTACCATGTTGTCCTATCTGTTAGGTGTCATTTTTTATTTATTTTGTAACCATTTGTTACTTCTGTATTTTGGTATGATTTTTCTAGATAAATATTATATAAATGCTATAATTCATTGGGATGGTGCGCTAACCCAAAAACGATTTCTTTACATTCTGCAACATACTGTTATATTTTACATTTACAGGACAAATGCTACAGGTGTTAGCTTATATTCTGTTTGAACTTAGCATTTGAAAAAAGGCTAAAACAGGTATACTAAAAGAAAGTCATGCACACCAGGAAAGCATCTTTCTTGTTTAGTTCCAAGATAATCACCAAAAACGAACAAACTACCAATAATGGTAGAGACACGTGCACTGCACATATACAAACACCAAAACCTATTGCAAGGAGAGCATGTAAGGAAAAAAGGTATATACAAAGTAAACAATATATATATTAAACAATATGATTTAAATACATATAAAAAATATATATATAATATAAAAGCATCTCGGCACCAAGACACATATAGGAAGGTACATATGAATAGAGGCACAAGACTACAGGAACTAGGATGGAAATATGTATGTATATGAAGGCACAAATAAGAAACACAAGGATGACCACAGCGATAAAGTGAAAAGGAACAAATAAAATAACTTACAGCAATGGTACATCGGTGCTCAAAAGTTACTAACCAAACCTAGAAGCAAGGCTGAAAACAGCAAAAAGCCTGGTAATGAATGGTGCCAAGTCCAAACGTACCAACCCCAACGTACGTTTCGCTGCAATGAGCTTCGTCAGGGGGCGTTCCAAGATAGCAGTTTCAGAATAATTAGCAAATGAAAATTTAGATTTGGGTATAACATTTGTCTAACTACCTTTGTCAGAGTTGGTACAATACTTAAAGTATTGTGCATAACAAAATGAATTTAACGCGTACTAAAACACTATTAGATTATTATTATTTATTGATTTCTATAGCATCGTTCCAAAGGACATAGCAATTTAGATTTACAAATAACCAAAGACAAGATAAATGTATGGTCTTGGAAAAGGTGAGGATATGTGTCATGGTTTCACAACAGATTTCTCCAGTGTTGTGAGCCTTTTCACTGTTGGCTGTGGGCAGTTCTTAGAAGCTCCACCTTGCTCTGGCCTATATAAACCTGCAGCCTGCAGGATTCATTTGTAATTGGGTTTTGCTTCCTGCTACCAAGTACATTCCATTGTTCCTGAGTTCCTATGTATGACCTGGCTTCATCTCACGACCCTCCTGATTCCTGGCATTCGTACCCTGACATTGCTGATCTCCGTACTCCTGATTCTGACTCGTCTGAGCTTTGGTTCATGCCTTGTCTTTTGACACTCCTGGATTAGTATTTGGCTTTGTTTGCTTGCTTTTTACAATAAAATGTGTTTTGCACTATTTTGTGTCCGGCTGGTTCCTGGTCCCTAATAGTATAGTACACAAGTAGTGGGACAAGCCACACAAAACATAGCTGATTAAATAAAAAAATAGTAGTGAACATAAGAACAGACAGACTGAGAGTAATTGGGAATGATGAGTGACACTCTATAGCTGGGGTGAGGCTAGGAAAGGCATGATTAGGTGGGAGAAGGGGAGTTAACCTGCCAGTTCGTAGGTTTCCATGAAGAATGAAGTGCATTTTTAGAGCACTTGAGACAACAGGAGACTTATACACTTTCAACAGGGAAATGTCCTTGTGGGTACAAAATAGTATACTATTACAATCTAATAGTTGTTCAGGACAACTTTACATAGGACGTAATACAACATTCAAAGGGTGTTAATAAATATAACACCATGCATGTGACAAACCTATTGCCCTACCTAAATAAATATATATATATATATACATGATACGCCCCAGTAACATGACTCATAAAACAAATAACTTAATAGTATAGGCTATACTTCCCCTGTATCAATTACCATAAGATTAATTTACTCCCACGTGTATGAGGGTGTATATAGTACATGTCTATATGTGATTTTTTTCTGTATATTAGTATACTGTTGTATTTCTTAAATGAGAAGCTGTAAGCTGCATTATATCACATTCATTACAAATGTAACTTACCCTGACCAATTATGTTGACGTATTAGAGTATTACTATCCTGTAGAATTATGAATGCATGGTTTATTTAGCTGGTGATACTATAGCAACATTGTCATTTACTGAAGGAATTTCAAGCTTTGCTTGTTAATTCATTGTAAATGAATTATGCATCATTTGAAACATCCTGTAACTCAACTGCTTCTGGTTTGTTTCCTTCTGAAATAAAGATAAAACAATGCCCAACACTGTCTTCAATTGTGTATTTAAATGCACTGTGTGTTCATTAATATTGTTATTACTTCTTCCACCTAACAGAGCATGGATGCAAACATTTTTACCCCATCTCATCTCTGGGGACAGATAGCAGGGGGTTTTGGGGTGCATACTTGCCCCTGAAGATCATTTTGGTTATTTTAACTCCTACCCTACAGAGAATGGAGGGAGGGGAGGTATGGGACAAGGTCTTCAATATATGGAAGCTATATCCCCCTACCAGGTTGACCCCACACACTTGGTCAGGAAAGAGTACAGGTGATGCAATTAAAAAGGGTTAAAGTACATGCCCAATATTCCATGATAGTGAGTTTAAATTGTATGTCAGACTGATAACAATAAATGACTCATCATATTTGTTACTATTTTTTCTTCTGTACTAAAGAAACAATAAATAACCAAATACAAAAACAGTTTTGAGATCAGATAATCATGCGGGTATCTGATAATACCCAAAATGCTATTTTAACTTTAACCGCAAAAATAACTGGCCAAGATAGCTGCACTCAGGCAAGAATTAGATAGATGAGATCTAAACTGTATTTTATCAAAGTTTGAGTTGAGCACTGCACAGAAGTTGACTAGAAATAATTTCAACCTTGTCTCACTAAATGCATACAAAAATAAAATATATTTTCCAATCATAAAATTGTCAGTTCAAGGCAACAGTTGTAAACCTTCTCTACACTAAAACAGCAAATCCTTACTCTTTTTTTCCTATATGAATGTTTCAGCTTTGTGTTGAGAAAGAACATGTCTTGAGACAGCTATTACTCTTTCTGATGAGGTATTTGTGGCCTGTATTGTTAGAAAATTCTTGCAATTTAGCCAGTATTGGTTTTAATATAAGATTGAATGCTCTTTTCTTTCTAGTATATACATGGGTCATAATTATGAAATATCTGTGATTCTTTCACATGATCTTGTATTTCACCATGAATTTGTGTTAGTGTTGCAGTATTATCATCCACTTAAGACATTTCTTTCAGATCGAGATTTGGAGACTTTTTAAAAAAAATAGATTTATTTTGTCTGAACAAGATCCTTCTTTAGCAGAAGAATATATTGGCTGTAGCTGCACCTCTTCCACAAGTTGTTGCTTGAATGCCTCTTCGGAATCTGAAACCATTTATTGCAAAGAATAAATTACTGTATTTATTTAAATTTCATTGAATAAGACTAGTTTAAATCTTGGATTAAGAAATGTTGACTGCATTAGGTGGTGTATGCATTTGTCAAATATATTATCTAACAACTTTATAAGTTAATCATGAAAGGTTTCACATCAGACAATATCGACAAATTTAATAGCTCATCCTTTAGAAAAGAAATGCATGGAATAATGAAGCTAATACTAACAACCTATTCAGAACTAAATATAGCTGCTCTCTCCGCTGTCACTTTGAGAGCAGGTAGTGCTGCTTCCGGGATTTATTTTAGATGATTAGGTGGAGCTGCATGCAGAACCTTAGCAGTATTCCATTTTCCATGACATTCAACAAGAGCAAAGGATCCTGTGTACCTAATTAAGCAACGTGTACATACTATTGAATCAGGTGACATAAAGCAGAGACTGCAACTCAGATAAGCCTTGATTGAGCTGATGCTTTCTCTGACCAGTTGTTTAAGAATGGAAGAAAGCATCAATGTTCTGTCTATGACTGATGAGCTTTGTAATTATAGGCTGAGCATGCATGGCTGCTGTGACAGAACCCTCCATCACTGGGGCCACTGGAGAGGCCTGACAGCCAGCCTCCTCCCTATTGACTATGGACCCTGGCTTTGTAAAGACTTCTGTGTCTACCCCCAGAAGTATATCATCCCATCATTTGCTGACGGGATTATCTCTGGCAGACAGCCAGGATATATAACCAGGGAGTGACCGCCATTGTTTTACTATTGCATTACTATGTTGTATAAGTCTGCCCCCCCATGGTGTAATAATAATATGTTGTATAAGTCAGTCTCCCTGGGAAACCGGGGAAGAGTGTTTTGTCTCAGGCTAAGGGAGTGCCAGTCAGCGGAGGTAGTTGGCCGGACTATCCAGCTCCATTTATTGAAAGGTGTGGGAGATGATCAGTAGAGTCTTGCCATTGAATATTAAATTGCAGGGTCTTTGGACAAAGTATAAGATTCTCAGGGTCTCACAGTTTGGAGCTGACTCTTTCCTATACTACATTGCTGTAATCAAATATAAGACTTCCAATGAGTGTTTTTGCTACTTGTATGTTATTGATATTGCTGCTTGAATGCAGATTAATCAATTGAGTGTATCTTTAGATGACGACAAATCAAGGTTTCCCACAAGGACCAGTATAAGAGCAAGTCACTACATAGAATCTTCACAATATACTATTAAATGGTCTATTAAAGGCGTCTTGGGATCAGCAAATTATCAAAGTTCCCATGTATAGCACTATTTTCATTTTACTTTAAGGGAAGGTTGTTTTTGGAACTTGCATATGAAGAGGATAAATTAAGTGTTGGAATACTACTTCCCACACGCCTTTCTGACTCAAGCAATTAAAATATTATTTAATACATCCCTGAAAAGCTGTCCCCAGGGGAACTTTATTACACTTTTATTTTCTGCGGTTGTCAGAATGTCACAAGTTTACGTCAGGAGTATATTGGATTGCACAAAAATATGACCACACATTTAAAATTGTGAATTTATAACTAAACTAAATAGTTATTGCCAATTACATAATCCTAAAGTTTGAGATACTCAGCAACTACAAAAAAAGAATAGTGAAAATTCTCTAAATATTTTGCGTTTCTCATGTGGTATTTACTTTTATTCAAGTTGTATCCACAACAACCTTATCTAAAATACAAAATTATTTAAATGTTTTAATAAACATGTCAGCTATATAGAAGAATGGATAATTTCATAAGCAGAATGGAAATCAGTGAAACTTTATTGCCCCACAACTGCTAAATTTGTGAACATTGCTTTAATTTAGTAGCTATTATACAACATGATATAATACATATATGTGAAAATATTTATTTTAAAACTGCTGACTAATAGAATTTATATAACAATGTTCCTATTTTATTTTCATTATAACATGCCTGCTAGGGAGGTTTTCTATGATTGAGATGATTGAGGTCAACTAAAATTGAACCATTTTTTCTTTTTTCATTTTTGGTCATTTTCTGTTCTTTTGTTTTGAACAAAATGTGCTGCCCAATGCGCACTCCTCTGCCTTGTATCGTACCCCCACCTGCTCACTTACATTCTACAGTTATTTTCTGGTGTCCTATGATCTCTCTCTCTTGTAACAGAGAGTCAAGATAACGGAGGAGAATGGGTCAGTGTGTGGCTACAGAGAAAAAACACAGGATAAAGGGGAGTGTGTGCAATAGAAGTCATGTCAAGGTTCTCATCCTTCCCCTGCTCCACTACTTGCTTCTCTGTATAGATATAGGTTCATCTCCACTGATGACTAAAGAGCAGGCTTTCCTTCGCTGTCTACACAGTTGCCTGTTAATTAGTTTGTACCTTTCGTGCCATGCTCTGGCTATTTAGCTGATAAGGCTCAGTATCTGTCAATCGCATTGCCATCAAATTCCAATTCTGTTCACAGAACTTTTTGACGTCCTCAAGGGAGCTACGGTAAGAATCAAACAAGGGTACCAATGGAAAACAACATTTAACCACTATTAGTATCTTGTAATGCCTTTTGGTCTATGCAATGCTCCAGCTGTCATCCAAGAGTTTATTAATGATGAGATATGTTACAACGTGTAATCGTTTAATTGGATGACAAACTTATCCACTTTCTTTCCTTGGAGCCCCACTATTGCTATGGACCCACAAAAACTAGCTACTGTCCTAGAATGGTCTTGCCTTGTGGGTTTTTGCAAACTGTACAACGTTTTCTAGGATTTACAAACCTTCTCGTAAGGAGAGCAATCCCAATCAGTCATCTCCGGGGGCTCTCCGAGCTTTCAAGACCCTCACAGCAGCATTCTCTACAGCGCCTATTCTGGTCCAACTGCCCTCCTGTCACAACGTCTTAACCCAGGGGGTCCCCTGCACCCATCTGGATTCTTTTCCAAAAAAGCCTTCCTCTGAATGTACAGTAACTACGAGATAGGGGATAGAGAGCTGTTAGCCATAATATTGGCCCTGAAATAATGGAGGCACTTGTAGGACAGCACTAGTGCTCCCATCTTGAGCCTTATGGATCATAAAAAGCTAACATCCTCTCAGAAGCCAAACAACTGTCTCCCAGACAAGCTAGATGGGTTGTTTTCTCTCTCTCATTTCAACCATGTGGAATCATATTTACCTGCACCAAAACATCAAGGCTGATGCCTTGTCCCACCAGTTCTCCTTCTCATCTAAAGAGGAGAGCCTCGTTATGGTTTGTCCCTCCTCACAAGCTGCTCTAAATCATAATATAATCCTTGCTTGTCTGCTCAGGTAAATTAATGCACAGCTTTCCTTACAGACACCAAAATGGTTAATTATTATTTGCATATTAATAATGCTCCCCCTGACATTTTTAATTTTACTTAATGTAATAAAGGTTTACTTATTATATTGAAGACTTACCTTAATGAGAGGGTGGTAGATATGTGGAAAATCCTACCAGCAGAAGAAGCTTGAGGTCCACAGAACCCATGAGATTTGTACTTAATGTAGTAAAGCCCTACTTAATGTAAAGAAGATTTACTTTACCGAGGGGTGGTGGATTTGTGGAACAGCCTCGCAGCAGAAGAAGCTTGAGGTCTACATCACCCCCAAAACACCACTTCCTGTATAGCATCAACAAAGTGTGCTGAATGGAACACGTATGGAAGTATACAGCCATAAGGCCATAAGGCAGTTACAGCTTCCAAGAAAACGTTACCCAAGTCATAGAATATGTGCTAGGTATTTCTTTCTATTTTTAATGTTGTCTGTTTTTGTGGCAACTATTTTGTGAACAGAGGAGAGGAGGGAGGAAATAAATCACGAGATTCAATGATTAAATTGATATCGTTAAATGTGCAAGGTCTCAACTCGAACGTTAAAAGATCCATGTTATATCATCACATGTCAAAAAATCAAATTGATATTAGCTGTGTCCAAGAAACTCATTGGAGAATAAGTGATAAAATCACCTGGGGTGGAAGAAATTCCCAATTATTATACACACTTCAGATAAATTTAAAAAAAAGAAGGGAGTTGCAATACTTATATCTAAGATGATCCAAGTTGAAAATGTTTTATTATCTTAGTATGCAAAATAAACAATAAGATGTACACGTTGGTAAACTTATATTTACCAAATGTTCATCTAACTCGAGTACTGAATGATATTCTGGAACAAGTCGAACAAATCATAATTACAGGTGACTTTAATGCTATTTTAGACCCTGATCTAGATAAAACAATAGTCAAACAAAATACAGTTAATCCTAATATCACTAAAGAAGCTTAACGACTGAATAAAGCCCTATTAAACTCAGACCTATTAAGCTACTTAATGTAGATATAAAAATCTATTCAGCAATATTAGCGGAACGACTGAAAACCATGTTGGAAATTTTAATCAATAAAGATCAAATAGCCTTCATTCCCAACAGATTATCAAGTATAAATACCCGCAGGATAATTAATATACTAAATGTTGCAGAACAGAGGAAGATCACTTTGCTGTCAACAGACGCAGAGAAAGCATTTGACAGGGTCAGCTGGGAATTCATGAGTCAAGCCCTACAACAAATGGAGATGGGTAATTGGATACTTCAAGAAATAACAGCCCTGTATATCAATCCCACTGCAAGGACAAACGGTCCAAATATATTCTCTGACTGGTTTCATTTGAGAAATGGAACCAGACAAGGATGTCCCCTATTGCCTCTTCTTTATATAATATCTATTGATATTGGCAAACAATATTCATTCTAATCCCAATATTACAGGCTTCAAGCTTAAAAAAGAAGATCTAATAATTAGTCTTTATGCTGATGATATTTTAATTACACTAACAAATCCATTAGGCTCAATAAAGCATCTTATGAAAGAATTTGCAGAATACAGTGAACTAGAAAACTACAAGTTAAATATTGATAAAACATCTATCCTGGGAATAGATCTAAAGAAAGAAATAATACAAGAACTATTTATGTCTTGTAGTTTTAAATGGGTGACAGTTTTAATTATCTAGGAAATAAAATATCACAAAAGACTGATAATCTTATGGAAATACATTTTCTTGATCTTCTGAACAAGCAATTTGGAGGAATCTAGAATTTTCCTGGTGGGGATGCATTAAAATAATAAATGCAGATATTTAAACCTAGATGGCTGTACCTAGTTCAAATGATTCTGCTGGAAATCTCAGACTCCTGGTTAAAACTAGTGCAAAAAAGTGTTGAATGCTTTGTTTGGCAAGGGAAAAAAACAAGAATTGCCCAAACATTTTTGTCACTCAAACCCAAGAACGGCAGGGTAGACTACCCAGTTATCAGAAATATATATCAGGCAAGCCAGATTGCTCACATAGTCAGAACTCAATCCAACAATTTAAAAGATCTAGATGTTATAGAATGGAACTGGAACATACTGGCTTAAAATCTCTGGAATCCCTAATATGGGCCACCAACTCTCTTAAATACAGAAAACCCCTGGAACTCTTAATTCTATCACATCTGACATACTCATGGATAAAAATTAAAAAAGAAATAGGTTTGAAGAATAAAATTCCAGCTTCTACTAATTTAGATACCCTGGAGTTAAACATTCAAGACCTGAACTTGATTAACTGGAAACAGAAAGGTATTAACACCATTGCACCATTAATGACTAGTCATCGTTTGAAAAATTTCGAAGATCTGAAAATCGAATTTAACTTCAACTTTAACTGAGCTTATCAGGTTATCCAAACAACTAAAAGATTTCCCTGCAAAAATACATGGGAAAAAGACTTGGGACTAAAAATAACCTTTTGGTGGGGATGTGAGGAAACAAAGAAATTATGGAAAACAACCTATGATTGGCTGGACAACCGACTTAAAACTCCTATTTCTCGTACACCAGAAACTACTCTCCTTACTTTACTCGATTGGTCCAAATATAAAAAAGAAGAATATTTGCAATATTTGCAAGAAATTGGAAAACATATACTCCCCCCATGGTCAGCAGTTAATACTCCACCTAAATATCAGGTAGATATGGAGAAAGGAATATGTACATAGGACACTCAATCTGGTATTTATAAAAAATTAACAACTCTTCTATAAAGAGCCCTATTAAATGCACATAACTGATTTCCAATCTTAATTTATAACCCCCTCCAAACAACTCCCACAATGCTCTAGTTGCCTGTTAGTGTTTAAGTTAAGGGGTCTGTGAACATTTAGCTAACTAGATATATAAATCAGTAGAGCTGTTAAATTTAAATAAAGCTATAATTTTGTTTATACTTGATGCAACATGACGAGAAAGATATGACAGTATGCTATCATACCCCTCAGACTGCATCATACCCATAACCCCTCAGATTGCATCAAAGAAAAAAGAAAAAAAGAAAAGAAAAAAATATAAGTAGCACTTGAACCTTAACCACATTTTCTGGCAATGTTGCCACAAATGCTAATCATAGTTTGTTTACCTATGCCTGACTGCAGAAAAAGGAACTTCTTGTAACTAATGGCAAACAAAGCAGTTGGCGTAGAGGGTAGGGGACTTTGAGGGAGAGTGTTTAAGACCCCTCGAATGTGAGAGGGAAAATTAAGATGAAAAAATGTAATTTCCATCTGAATTTCATCTGACCTTAAAGGGCATGAAACAAATTTGTTGTCCAAAAAAGATTTACCAAAAACAGATATGCACTAATATATACACTCACTGGCCACTTTATTAGGTACACCTGTTCAATTGCTTGTTAACACAAATAGCTAAACAGCCAATCACATGGCAGCAACTCAATACATTTAGGCATGTAGACGTGGTCAAGAAAACTTGCTGAACCGAGCATCAGAATGGAGAAGAAAGAGGGTTTAAGTAACTTTCAACATGCCATGGTTGTTGGTGGCAGACGGGCTGGTCTGAGTATTTCAGAAACTGCTGATCTACTGGGATTTTCACGCACTCTAGGGTTTACAGAGAATGGTCCGAAAAAGAGAAAGTATCCAGTGAGAGGCAGTTGTGTGGACAAAAATACCTTGTTGATGTCAGAGGTCAGAGGACAATGGCCAGACTGGATGAAAGAAGCAACAGTAACTCAAATAACCACTTGTTACAACCAAGGTATGTAGAATACCATTTCTGAACACACAACAGGTTAAGCCTTGAAGCAGATGGGCTTCAGCAGCAGAAGACAATCCGGGTGCCACTCCTGTCAGCTAAGATAAGGAAACAGAGGCAACAATTCACACAGGCTAAAAAAAAAGGACAATGGAAGACTCGGAAGAACGTTGCCTGGTCTGATGAATCTCGATTCCAGCTGCGACATTCAGATGGCAGGGTCAGACTTTGGCATAAACGACATGAAAGCATGGATCCATCCTGCCTTGTATCAATGGTTCTGGCTGGTGGTGGTGTAATGGTGTGGGGGATATTTTCTTGGCAGACTTTGGGCCCTTTATTACCAATTGAGCATCGTTTAAATGAGACAGCCTACCTGAATATTGTTGCTGACCATGTCCATCCCTTTGGGATGTGGTGAAACAGGAGATTCACATCATGGATGTGCAGCTGACAAATCTGCAGCAACTGCATGATGCCATCATGTCATATGGACCGAGCAACTTGTAGAAAGTATGCCATGAAGAATAATGTCAGTTCTGAAGGCACAAGGGGGTCCAACCCAGTAGTAGCAAGGTGTACCTAATAAAGGGGCAGTGAGTGTATATGAGGAAGTGCTGATCCAAGCACAAAAATCCACTGTCAGTTTATTTACTACAACAAATTACAATTTACTAACCTTGGAGTGCAGGACCTGTACTTTATTTTATGTAAATTTTGGCCGCTTGAAGGAGAGGCCATAGGTTCTGAGCACTTGACCTTAGGGCACATATGTAGAGGTACGCTCACGGGCGTGCTTGCTCAAGGCTTTTTTTATGTGACAGGGGTGGCCCCCTTGCCTAAACACCTAAGGCCGGCCCTGATCATTACTCACACTTTAGGTTCAGGTCACTTGTAGGACCTGCACTGTTCATTTGTGATGCGAATGGCATAGTTTTATGATCCTGCCCTGCGCATGTGGAATGAGGATATCTTACGCAGAGTCAGGCTTGGCCAAAGCCAGAAGGAGAAAAGACCACACTGACTCTCCTCCGCCTCCTAAATAATAAAGTAGTGTCTCTCAGATGTTCTGCTGAATTTAACAATAAGAAAAACTTACATGCAATAATTTACATGTCACATTAAAAGAGTGTTTTCTATATATTTTAGTTAATACTAGTTGACAAAATTTCAAATTTTATTGATGTAATGTTGGATCCTTCTTTATTTAAATTTTAGTAATACATTGATGCGACCAAAATGTCTAAACCTACAAAACATATATCAAAATTTGACAAACAAAAATTACTGCATTACTCACTAGATTAGATGAGTCAGATGCATAAAGAGCTACTTTGTTATGTTGGAAAAATCATTCTTAAAAATGACACTGCTCCGAATAAACATAATTATGAATAGAGGATCATAGTATAAAATATAACAGTTTGGCAAAAAAAGGAAAAAAAATCTATCTTATATACTATTTTGCAGACTTCGTAATCTTATAGTTATTCTTAAAGCACCTATTTCCTGCATGTTTAGGATATAATTCAACACAATAATTTACCACCAATTACAAGTCTAGCAACTGGAATCAAGGATATTTATTAAGGTTAGGGGAGGAAAGCCATAAATCAATACAAATCACTACTTTTACCAACAATATAAAAAATGTACTTTATTACAAATGCACACATTTTATCACAGTATTGGAAATAAATATGTATCACCTTGTTAATACTGTGTAATTAAAAATACTTAATAATTATTTAATGAATAATCATAGACATTGTTTTATTATTATTACTTCAGTATGAACTATTAAACTGTCCTCTCTAAAGTTTAATTAACTGTTTGCCAGGTGATGAAACCTGTATAATAAAACTATATTTTATTAACACAATCTTTCAGGTGTGCAAAATACAATATGCCTAAAATGATAACTAATACCCATCCGAGAAATCAATGGAGCTGTGACATATTCCAATTGATTTCAGCTCACTTTTCCCTTGAGAATTTGACTTTTAACAGTGTTCATTTATATAATGAATTTTACTTTTCTTTGTTGAACTGTCATCGGGTTCAACTTAAATAAAACATTTTGTACACTTTTAGCATGATCTTATGTTCTTATTTGGTGAAAGTTGAGATATTGTTAGGTATGTGCAAATACTGAACAATTTGTTTAATTATTAATCTACTTCGATTTTGGACAGAAAATATTCAGACTGATAAAGCCATTTCTTTTATTAGCACTAGCGGATTGGTCAGAGATAAAAAGAAGATGCTTGCTCTGCATGGGTTGTTGGGGGGTTAGAAAAAGAAAGGTACTCTGAAAATGAGGATGCAGAAGTAGCATTTAAATTAATCTATATTATGTTGTTGCGTCGGCATGTTTACGTACTGCTCGTTTGAGAGCATTATATTGATGTGAATAATAAATTGAATTATATATTTTTGTGCGGGACTGTGATATTTTTCATTTAAACTGAATGGTAGGCTGAAAACACAGCAAAAAGCAATTTGATGATATGAATCTAACACCCATATTTGGATGAGATCATTATCATCAAATAACACCCTCAGGGGCTTTTTTATTAAATGTAGTGGCCATGTGTGAAGGAATGAGCATGATTTTGTATAACTGAAATAAATGAGGCCATAGGGAAGATAATCAGGGGCTATCTTTAAATATATATTTGTGGTAGAGGTAAGACATGCACAAAACACCCAGTTCGTCTGGATAGGTGCCTAGACCCTGAAAACAACCCCTTAAGTAGGTAGGAAAGGAGCTTACTTCATGGAAAGGAGAAGGAAGAGGGATAGGGAAGAGAGAATATAGAAACCGAGGGGAGCACGGAGAGTGAACTGGGGGTTGGAGCGGGCAGGAAAAAAACAAGTAAGGCCTTGAAGTAGGGAATGCTGAAGAATAATAAATACTCCTAAGGCCCCTCCCACAAATACAGGCTGTAAACAGCCTTTACATATGTGGATCCTTGGGACAAGGTGGTAATTTGGACAAGATAGTCATACATGATTCGGACCCTTATCCTGTAAATAAATCTATAGCTATCTAAACTAAACAACTGGGAGGGTTAGCATCTTCTTGCACAGGTGACAGGTTAAGCTAAGTGGCCCCATTGGCCACTCCCCTCAAGTAATTATAGACAGACATTCTCACTAACACAAACCTGCACACACATGTCACACACTGTGTAGTTGAGGGTCAATAAATGCACTTATAGAGCATTAAGGCTCAGAGACACTAATTTGTAGCAAATCTTGTGTTTTTGTTTACAAGTGTTCATAAAAAAAATCCCAAACAAAAATCATAAAAATAAAGCCTAGCTCCCAATTGGAGCCCTCTCTGACTACACTTTACTTGTCCGAATTGGCCAGCTCAACTATTCATTAATTTACCCCACCAGACCCAGCTGAGTTAGGCTCTGGAAACCTCCCCCAGGCAGCAAACAGGTCCAGGCAGGTAATGCCACACTTGGCTTAGGGTTCTACTTCAGGGCTTCTCCTAGCCATGGGTACACTTACATATACACAATCATGCTTAAGCACACACTTACACATGCACACTCCTGATAACACACTTACACATACACAAATGCTAAAACATACACAATAATAAAACACCTGAATGTATACACTCTCTCTAACACACAATCACTCTAACATACATGCATACATAATCACTATCTAGCTATCTACCACACTCTCACTCCTCCCTGTCTCACTTCTCCCTTTCTCCCTTCTC
>VKOC01024991.1:0-12323 GCA_009364415.1 Spea multiplicata
CAGCTATCATATGCATAGGATTAAAGCGTATATGATGGCTGGAGTGTCCAAGTGAGCACCCACCTTCCTGTTAATCAACATTTAACCCTTGTGGGTTTTTTTATAACTTTAAAAATGTTTTTAAACTACAGATCAGTCTTTTTTTTCTACCTTTTTTGTAGGCTGCAGGGAAAATGGCCACATACAGATCTTTATGGGGCATTTTTTTTTGGTTATTTCACCTTATTTATCCACATACTAGAACAGCCGTGTTGTTGAGGGCCTTAGGGGCCGGGACTCCTGATCTTACACCATGAGCACAGCTGGCTCAATTAAAACATTTAAATCGGATCCTTTTTTTAATGGAGCCGCCTGTCCAGATATATCCCGAAATCCCATCTGCGGCCTGTTGCTCGGCGCTCCTTTTCTACACAGAAGGTTTAATTACCTTCACATAAGTATTCTGTTTCTTATGAAGCTGTTTAAAGAGCATTAGCATTCTGCGGAGACGTTGTGCAGTAACAGGCCGACAGCGCTTGGTTTGGGTAGAAAAGACAGCTTTTAAGGCAAATCATATACACCTGTGTGATAGTTTGTGTGTTTTTTTGCCACTAAATACATTTTTAGTTGTAGAAGCGGAACATGAAAAGAACAAACACGACGCACGCAGTAGGAGTCTAGTTGCGCTGCTCGAAATGTTACAATTCCATAAAGAACGTTCACTTAAAAAGCGAAGCGGCCTCCGTGACCTTTATATAGTTTTATAAATAAATCTTGTAAAGAAACATCACTTTTCTTCCATACTGTTCCTTCCCACGCATGCCCTCGCTCTTTACATACATTAATGAGGCTCTGGCCAAGGGTCTATTGTTGGGGGGGGGGGTGAGTTGAGCGCCTGTTTACTGGAAACGTCATAACCTAAATATTGAATATTTATCCTAATGTTTCTGGATTATTAACATATAAATATAAACATAGAAATTATTGGCACTATATAAATAAAAGATAATAATAATTAGCCAGAGAGAACAGAGTCTTTAGTGGCAGTTGATACATTTTATTGGGCCAACAAAGAAACAAAGTCAAAAAAATTCACTTTTTTTTTTTCTGGACCTTTGATGTCTCTTCTTCAGAAAGTCCTTATAAATGTATAAATTGTTGTTTAGAACAATAAGAGTTTTCTTTAGATACCATTAGTTTAATAATATCATCTAAGTTCCTATTAAAAAAAAAACTAAATATGGTGAAAATTAGAAAAAAAGCAGTTTTTTCACTTTTCTTTGAAAAAATATTTTACTCAGCTATAAAAGCTAATGAAAAAAAACTGCTAAATAGATTCTTACATTTTTCCTGAGTTTAGAAATACCCAATGTTTTTTGGATAATTAATGCTAAATGATGGTTTATATAATTATTATTTCAAAATAAGGCCCTACTTATATAATACATAATTTGTAGGGAAAACAGTGCAAAATCACAATATATATATATAATAGTATTGCATTAGCATTGTTATTTATGAAGTGAAATAAAAAAAAATTATCAAATTATCAATTTCAAATATTTCTAAAAATATTTGTAATATATTTTGAGCAGCCTGGTACAGTATACCTAAAAAAAACGATTGTTAATTCCCAGCATGATAGGGGTTAAATCAAGGGGGTACAATACTGGGACTGACTTTGTGCCTCTGGAGTAGCTTTTTAGTAAGGAGGTATTAATTGCGTAATAGGGAAAAATAAACAGCTCTTTGTAGAGAAGTACCCTAAATTAGCAAATAACCCAAGTAACATTTCAACCCAAGAGCGCTTTTAAAATGCAGATCATTTTTATACATTACATTTATACATTAATGTAGCATGCAGCGAACAAACTACTGTGCACTTTTAAATCCTTTCCAGAAATAATTCTTAAATATAACTATTGAGGCCACGGAAGATGAAAAGGCTTCTTAAATTTTCTTTGTAGTTTTTACGTTAAGTTATAACTTAAAGGAAAAAATCAAATGACAGATCTGCTAAGGGTTTGTAAAAGTCGAACAGCATCTTTAATTTTTATATTCTAGTTCTAGTGAAGTCACTGTGTCGCTGGGATCTACGCACGTTTTTTTTTTTGTTTTGTTTTTTTTTGTGATCGGTAAGAATTTTTCCCCCAAAATTTGGAAAGACATTTTATGCGACAGACTAGTAGAAATAAAGAAGAGATGCCTAAAAAGTTGATAGTAGTTCTATAGTTTATGACATTGACTGCCATGAAAATTACTAAAATGTGTAAAATCATGCATGCGTAAGTGTATATTTTCTTTTAAATGATACATGCTTGAAACAAGACTAGAAACAAAGATATGGTAGATAGCATATGGAGCAGCAGCATCCTGATTGGTACTTTTCTAACTGTTCTATTAAAGCTCCAATCCCTGCTTGAATACAGGTGACTTCATTCACAATTTCTTTAACATTTTGAGTCTTAAGTAAACAGGGCCAGCACCCGGGCTCATTATGTCTCAAGAGAAAACAAAATACATCTTCTGGGCTCAAAAGATGTAAAGGAGACAGTGAAGCAAACAGCGTGCTGCCAGAAATACAAGCCATGACGGGAACCATTTAACATTTACGGCCTTCAGAGGAAACATATTGGAACATGTGAAGAACCTCATGACTATCCCTTTCCTCCACTATCGCTGACGTATGATACATAAAAATAATGCTTGCAGAGGTTGATTGTTTAGTTACTTGTGCTCAGGTGTTATTAAGGGAGCAGACGGGCGCCTTTTCCAAGAACACCTGTGTCGAGAAGCCTCTCACAATTAGCTTAGTCCTGCCATTATTAATGGATTAATCCGCCAGGCCTGTAAAGCCTTGGACAGCTGAGGCCACTGCAAATCACCGCGGGATTAAGACCAAAATCCCATTATTACATCTTCGGGGAATTTGCGAGTTACCATAGTAACGTGCGAAGGCTGCACACGATCACCTCTGATGATTACTACAGAAGTTACTTTCATTGTACTGATGTAAAGATGTCCGTATTAATAATTCCGTGTCCATTAAAAATTTGTAAAGTTATTGAAGAAATAAATATTTAGGGCTGGATATCTTTTTACGTCTGGTGTAGCACTAGAGTGTATTTAACCCCTTAAAGACCGGCTACTTCTTTTTTTGTACTCTCCGAGGCTGTTTTAACATTTCTGCAGTGCTGAGGTTTCTTTTCTGTCATTTAGTGAATCCACACAATTTATAAATTGTTGTTTTTTTTAGAACAATAAGAGCTTTCTTTGGATACTATTATTTTGATCATATCATCTAATGTCCTATTAAAAAAATAACAAAATATGGTGAAAATTGGAAAAAAGCACTTTTTTCACTTTTATTTGAGAAATATTTTACTCAGCTATAAAAGCTAATGAAAAAAACCTGCTAAATAGATTCATCTGAGTTTAGAAATACCCAATGTTTTTTGTTGCTTTTTTTTCCAAGTTATAGGGCAATAAGTACAAGTAGCGTTTTGCTATTTCAAAACCATATTTTTTCCAAATCTGATCATTCTGCCCCCATGTGCTTTTTGGGACATCTTTGAAGCCGACCAATGCGATCACTTTATCCCCATCAAACCATATATTTTTAAAAACTAGACACCTTGAAGTATTTAAAATGCTGGTATTTTAATCCTTTCCATGCACTAATTCTACCACCAGCCTTTGTCAAACTTGGTGGTAGTCATTTTTTCCCCACAAAAATTGTACTACAGGTATAAATTTACACCTCTGGTATATGTCACTTCCAAACAACACCCCAATATGTGTTTAACAACATCTTCTGAGTACGGTAATGCCACTCACCCATGGGTTTGTTAGATTATTTGGGGGATAAAAGGCCACATTTGGGGAATGCGTAATTCAGTTTTTCAACTTGGAATTTTGACATCTGGTCCATCTGACCTGTGTACTACTTGGGACATCTTTGATGCCGGCTCAGTTTAGGCACCCCGAGGTATTTCAAATGGTAGTAGTTTATCTCTTTCCATGCACTAATTCTACCAGCAGCTCTTGTCAAAGTTTGTGGTAATAATGTTTTGTGTGTGTATATGACGATTGATGCTGAGCTTTAGGGTATGATGTCATATCCTAGCTCTCAATACAGAAGCCACGCGCACCATGAGAGAACATTGAAGCAGGGGTCTGTAGGAATAGACCTCACATTCCCCCCACAGGAATTAAGAAGACAAAAAAGAGGGTGAAAAATAAGAGATGGGAGAGACAGATAAGTGGGAGAGAATGCAAAAGAAGAGAGATGGGGCGAAAGGGGAGCGATAATGAGAAAGTAGAGAGATGTGAAGAAAGGGAAGAGATAATGAATAAGGGGCGAGATAAGGAAAAATGGGAGACACAAAGAGAGAAATGAGAGAGATGGGAGAGATAAAGAGAAAAGGTGTAAGGCACCTACCCTAAACAGCTCCCGGTCGTCCTCTTCTCACTTCCGGCAGAAACGCCGGCACCGCTCGTTGGAACATGAATATTTATGAGGCCGACCGCCGACTGGATTCCACGCGATCACGTCCCGGACGTCGGGGAATGCCCCCCGGGCTATTTAAACCTCTCTTACCGTGTCCTCAGTGCTCAGTTATACTGGTGCTTCCTGTATCTCGTGAGCCCCTCCTGTATTCCAAGTTGCTTATCTCGTTTATTCCGGTATCCGACCCTGGTCTGCTAAACGGTTCTCGTGTACTTCTGGCATCCTGACTCTGGCTATCCTACGACTCTGTGTACCTCTGGCATCCTGACCCTGGCTATCCATACCGACTACGTGTACCTCTGGCTTCCTGACCCCGGCTATCTCAATGGTTCCTGTGTATCTCTGACGTCCCGACCCTGGTCTACTAAACGGCTTCCTTCTGACCACCCGTTCTTACAGTTACACTGCCAAGCGCCCTGTTACCCTCACCAGGCCCCTTGTGCGTGTTCTGTTCTGAGCAAGTGTGTTCCATTCCTGCATTCCGGATTCCTCCTGGTAAGACGAACCTCACAAAAGAATATAAAGGTCCATAATAATATTAAAAAGCTAACCATTGACACTCCAGGTTGACTCACTTTCGATTGAAGCTTAAGATAGCAGACTGGCTGAGAGGTCATCGGAAGCTGAAGTATTAATCTTTTACATTTCATTGTAAAAGATCTGGCACTCCATTTCAAAAGCCTAGATGGGAAAACACACATAATATAAATGTTAGCTGTAAATAATCCGCCTATTATAATGGAGGGGGAAAAATTAAACATTGCGTTATTCCTGCAGAGGGATTTTATCATTTACAGCTATGCACCAATTTTAGAACCCCCATTAAAAAAGTGAACTGAAATGAGTTTCTGAACTTATCTCAATAAATATCACCAAGCTAGCAGAAATTTAATTTGCAGCGGATTTGTATGCCTTCTTGCATTTTTCCAAATAATGCAGAGTATTATATCCCATTGAAATACTTAAAACAGCATACAAATGATAAAAATGGCTAACAGTATGCAAAGATCCTCATATCAAATATATGTGTGTACATACAGCGAGACTGAGGACATAAGGCAATTAAATGTTTTTAGATATTTCCAGTAGGCTAGCCATCCATTTCAATGTTGGATATAAATCTAGCCTATATATATATATATATACCGTATTTATCGGCGCATACCACGCACCAGCGTATAACACGCACCCCTGTCCGGACCGGAAGTGAGGGAGACGCGGCTGCAAATCATGCAGCTGTAGGATTTATCGGCGTATAACACGCAGGTAGGGTTTCCTCTTCTTATTTTAGTTATAAAAGTGCGTGTTATACGCCGATAAATACGGTATATATATATATATATATATTATATTATATATAATATATCATATATATACTGGTGACAATTGTTGCACTGGAGCTGCAGCTTCTCCATAAAGTATTGTAAAAAAATAAATAAAAAAAATACAAAATGCATATTAAAATACAAAGTACTCTAATATAGATGAGGCTGGATGGTACGTTTAATGCACAAGCAGAGATGAAGTCTTTGCGTTAACTTGGGATTGATATTATTTTCTTTCTGTTTCCAGTCCTTCAAACCATATTTTAATAAACGGAAATGTCCAGATTATAAATTGGGGGGAAAAAGCCCTTGTCCATCATTCTTGGTTCCTCAATGTGTATTCTGAGAATGTCTCCTTGGCGTTATTCATTCATTTTCATTTACCAGAACGGATTACTCTAGCTTTTCTTTTGTTCTGATGAAGATAGTCTAAATGAGAGCCGACTGGCATTAACATTACCCTGGGCATTTAAGCATAAGGCTTTCTCTAGGTAGAAGAGGATGCTACAGATTGTCAGCTTCTATGGCCATTAAAAATACAAAATTAATTTTTTTTAGGCAGCAATCAGTCCACGGAACAGACAGCCTAATGTGGCTGATTGCTACTATAGTAAAAAAAGCTTGGGGTAACAATAGTTAAAGTACCAGCATGCTCTCGGGTGAAACAAAGGGTTAATAACAGACAGTGGGCCATCATGTTACTTTCATACCCATCAATTAGAATTAACAACTTAAATTTGATTTAAATTTCACTTAAAATATAAAAATTCTAAATGTTGCTATTATTTCATTTTTAACCCCCACACAGCTCTCGTTATCTTTTTTTTACTTATAATTTGTAGTTATTAAAGCCACAGGGCAAGATCCATAACTTTTGCTTATTTTTTTTTTTATAACTAATTAAGGTATTTAAGATGATTAAGTTATATAGAAGCCTTACTGCCAATGTAATGCCCAGAATGTTCTCAATCAAATGCTCTCTTGTTTAATTATACTTTAAGTAGCTAAATGTAAAACGTTCTCGTTTTTCTATTCCAAAGAAAGGGTTGAACGTTTTTTTTTTTTAACATAACGGAAATGACTTTCAGTTCCCCATAAAGACAAAAACCTTTGCTTGGAGATAATTACTATTTTTATAGCACCAGTAAATATAAATAAAACCCAGAGTGACTTTAGTGCTTATAATTTGCTTTATTTATGTACTGCTGTTTGCATGGTCTGTTTCACTAAATGGATGTGGTGTAATTATATTAATTAAAGGTTAATTCTTACTACTAATGCCAGGTGCTGACTAATTACAGACAGCGATCTGACTCCCTCTGATTGGTAGAAACATTCTTTTTTTTTTATGTAGAGAATTACGACAGAATGTATATTTTTTTCTTCTAATTCGACTCTATCGATGAAATTGCCACCGTTTTTATCCATTACCACACCTAGAAGCTCTCCAGGTCTGACCTAGAAAATGATTACCGAACCTCATGGGTGGTATTTAATATCTGCATAATATTTGCCCCTATCCCCTGCTTAGCCCAGCTGTAGCCCGCCTCCCATATATGAGGGGGTGGAGCGCTTTTTAATACATGGAATTTAAACATGCATTGGACAGGCACATATGGCTCTCCTAAATCAAAGAGGAGACCAAGGAAGGAGATGCAGGGGCATTGTCGCCCGGGCAGCACACAAGTACCCCTCACCTTACAGCACCAGGGGTACCTGCCCCTTTTGCCTCTGGGAAGTTATTGTCCTCGTTTCCAGTTACGGGCCGCTGCGGCATTACAAATCTATGTGTTTTTATGAACGTTTTTAAGGTGGGAGTTACCGTACCGCCATTTAACGATATCAGATGGTACAAGAGTTTACCAAAAACACTCTCTTTTGCGAGAGAAACGATGAGCAGCTCTTTGGATAGCGAACATGGAAGATTGAGAGACAGGAGAAGACAAAAGCACTGGAAAGGTAGATTCTGGGAAACATATACAGAAACACGAAACATACAGAAGAAGAAACATTCAAAATGAGAGTTGAAGCATAAAAAGAGACAGCAATGTAAGCAATAAAGCCATGAAATAGGACTCGCCAAACTTGGGTTGTTTAGATTTAGTGGCCGGGCTAAGCAATATATGACCATATAGTGTGACGGAATCCCCAATATGTATGCTTAAGATCGGTGGTTTTTGAACAGTATTCACTGGATATGCGCTGAATTCTTGCTTAGTTTTGTATAAAAAGAGATAAGAATATTGACAGATGGCCAACTATCCAAAACTTCTAAAACAAACAATTACAATTAGCAACCATGGTAACGTTTTAAACGACCAACAATCGGCCCAGCAGGCAGGCCCTACGGTTAAAAGTAAAATACTAAGTCGTAAACAATGAATGGGAAGTAAATTGTCACAGTCGGACACGCTTTGATGCATGGGGTAGGCTTCGGATTTTATATTTTATTTGGTTATTTATAGAGGAAAGTTTTAAAAAGAATGTTCCTTGGATTTGAAAACTTATCTAACTTGTTTGTCAAAGATATTCAATCAAATACCAGTTTAAAAGGGCTTTAGAATATTGAGTGCGTTCTTCTTGAATGTAACGACATGAGAACAAATCTATTTTAACAATTACAGATCGTAAATTACTAAATCCGATTAATCTTGGGCTCATGTCTTTTCATTCGGAAAAGCACATGAACACGCTACTTACATTCTAAATGCCAAGTTATATCAAGTAAATGCCCTCACAAGCATGACATAACAAGTGTCATTGGTTTAGAATGGCCTTGGCACTTTAAGTAGAAAATGGACATGGGCAGAAACCACTGGTATTCTCTGCATGGAGAAGCTCCTGAACAGGAATGGAGCACTATGTTAATTGACTGCCATTTTGGGGTCAAGAAGGAATTTTTTTCCCTGGTTAGTGCAAAATTGGAAAGAGCGAAACCGGGGGTTTTTTGCCTTCTTTTGGATCAACAGCAACAAATTAACAGATATAGGAAAGGCTGAACTTGATGGACGCAGGTCTTTTTTCAGCCTATATAATTATGTAATTATTTATTATAATTATTATTATTATAATTATGCAGGGAAGCTGCTCTTGATCGTCGCTTGACGTTGAAGCTTAGGCTCTGGGGGACAGGATTAGATATTGTCACTGCTGACGTTACGATAATCAGTGCTGTCCAATATTGTTGGTGGGAGGGCCATATACGCACTCACACTTATACACCTGCACATAAGCATACATCCTCACACTAATACACACATACACACTCACACGTACACCTTAAAACATACTCACTCTGTCTTAACCTCTCGCACCCTTGCTTGTCAGGGCCACTTGCTTCTATGTGAGCGGATATTACTGCGGGGTCCCGTGGCATTGTGCTACGTGACCCCCACAGACTGGGCCAGTCCGTTGGACAGCCGTTAGGAGAGTAATAAACAATACTAATTGACAAACAGAGGTAGCGATTTCCATATTTTCATCATATAAGCTAAAAAGAATATAATATCATTGGTAAGGCTGGTAACGAAAGGGTTTTCAAACATGCTGTTCAAAGAAAGGATTGTCTAAACATTTATCAAAGATACAAATCAATTAACTCGCCTTTGGGCAATTCACGACTATTCTACACCGCTAAGACCTCTTACATAGGAGTTTGCAAGTTCATGTAGTAGTCTACTCTTTATCACAGGGTTCAGGCCCTAGAATTAACCCCTTCTTCTGATACCTTGAACTACTGGCGGCCAATATACCTTCAGTCTCTGGTGAATGCCATAAAGCCCCCATGCTTTGAGTAACAACGCATGATACTTTTTGAATAGCAGACTCAAATAATTCGTTACCAAAGTGAAATCGCTACTTTCTTTAACATACAAATCGGTGTCGTTATACAGCAACCCGCTGGCTTTCTCTGCTAATACTGCACGGTGCTTATGGGCCTTTAAAACATCTTTATTGCTGTCTCCGAGGCCTATTTCCTATATATCTGCTAAAGCAGAATGTCAATAACACTTTATTATGCTGTTTAGCTCAAATATATTATTTGGATTGTAAAGGCATTAAATGGAAGCTGTCGGAGTGCAATGGAAGACAGGCGTTTAGAACACAATATCAACTAAAATACAATTAAAAGTGATGTGAAAGGGGTAGTTGTGATAACAGGTATATTGTCACCTAAATGTGTATTGCCACTAACAGTAGGAAGATTATATTGAGGAAACATCTAAAGAAGAGACCTCTGAGGTCTTCCAAGCATTATCTTCCTCTATGAATGCTGATCCATTAAACGGTATCACAAATCTTCTTGTTTTCAGAGTCTATGTATCTAAATACAGCTTATGGTGATCTCAACAGGGAAGATTCCATATAGAAAATTAAAATATTCCGTAGCTTTGAAAACTGTAATGGAATGAGGCTTTTAAATCCATGTTTCACTTGTGTTTTTATGTTTATGTAATATTATGCATGGACTAATCATTTCTCATCTGGACTACTGTAACACTTTACTCGTTGGTCTTCCTGCCGATCATCTCCATACTAACACGATGCGTTGGCTTCCTATAAAATGGTGTATCACCTTCAAAGTTCTTCTTCTTCTTACCTTCAAGGCTCTTCAGCATTCTCCCTCGTTGTATATTTCATCTCTGATAGGCATACACACCATCTACACACCATCCCTGCTCCTTTATCAGCTACTGCTTTATCCCTTCTACATCTCTCGCTGCTCCATGTCTGTGGAACTTCCTACAAATGGACATTCGTCAAGCTTCGACTCTCCATAACTTCAAAAGCAAGCTAAAAGAACATTTTTTTAACTGTAGCACCAAAGTAACTTACATACTATGATTTCACACACATCAGAACGCCTGTAAGTTGAACCTTCTTCCACCCGCTATATGCATCTGTATGTCTGCCTGCTCCCTACTGCTACTTAGACTGTAAGAGACTGTAGATCATGTTACCTATTATTAGACTTATTGTTCCTTTGTTGAGTTATACCGTTAACTGTAAAGCGCTAAGTAAACTATTTCCAGCTCCATTACAATAGGAGTCAGAAGGTTCAGTCGCTATTGGGGCCACAAGCCTACTACCCCTGTCTGTGGGGGTTCAAGGAGATCCCAGTGGATCAGATCCTGACGGGCAGCAGAGATACATTTAGTATGAGTATCCATAAAGGCTACTAATTCAATTTATACAAATGGTGTCACTATGACAGAAGTGTAATGTTAGATAGGAGGGTAACTATTTTGAGTTTCGGTGTTTTTTCCTAATTTATAAGTAAATAAAAATATACTATATTAACGGTAACCTGTAGCGGGATCATTTCATGTAGAGGGACCCCTCATGGCTTGAAGCTGAGTGGTGGGGTTTTAATCCGATCTAATGGTCCCACTAGGGCCAAGACAGCAACCCATGTACTTATTAGCTAATTGGACACACATATGCATTGCTTTGGTATACATTACTGTAAACAAAATGGTAACAGTAATTGTACTTAATGTGACATTGTACTGATTGGATTTGTGAAGGTAAAAGTGGTTTTAATGAAACTGTTCCTTCAGTTAAAAGAAAACACGACACATCGTAAGGGTATAAGAATGGATTTAATTTCATTTGGCTGACAACTTCTTATGTTAGACAATCTCCGTAATAGCGTCTGTGAAAATCCTTGTAAGCGCCTTCATGCTAGAAGCTTGTTTTTACAGATTATGTTCACTTTGCGAAATGGTTGAAAAGATTATTGGAGCCATAGGCTTGGAAACTGTATGTGTACATAATGCTGTTCGTTGAACACCGGCGACGTATCTAGCATACTAAAGATCACGCTGCGGAACAAAGGAAAATTGCCATTGCTATGAACAAGAGAGCAAGAGAATTTCTATTATTATGTGGTGTTTTCGGACACTATTTCACACATATTTCGTTCATTGATTTAAAGAGTATGAGCGTGGATAAAAAAAGGAGACAGGGATAGAATTATTGGCGAGGGCGTGAGGTGTTGGAAGGGCATACCCTGAAAGGCAAGGAAATCTTTGCTGAACGGAGTTGGAGGATACGTTATTATCATGCAGGTGAGAGAACATCTAACTCGGCTTCTCATCAAAGACTCCTGGAACATGTATTATTATTTTAGAGGGGAAAAAAACTGCCGGCTTGTGTCTTAACGCGGACATTAAGAAAGGCAAAACGTAAATTGTTTGAAAAGCAACCATTTCGATCAACTATGATATATAACGTTAAAGATTCAGGTATCGTTCCACTGCAGGCTGAAGGAAAACATTGTACTTTTCTGATACGGTTAACCTTGTGACATTTCTTGAATTACTTCGCGGCTGACACAAAATATTGATTGTTTAAATACAGAAAGCTACCTAACAAACAAGGACATTTTGACACACGACACTGCGCTGTCACGTTATAATCAGTATGCAGCTCTTGGGAAATAAGCAAGCAGAAAAAAAATGATTTCACTCCATGATTCAACCAGAAAAGAATTGTCTCATTCCAAT
>VKOC01024992.1:0-58013 GCA_009364415.1 Spea multiplicata
CCGTGGCATGCTAGGCCTTCGTAGCACCCGCTTGGCGCCCCTCTCTCTCCTCTGCGAGCCCACTAGCTCGGTCTGTTGTAATGCTGAGCGCCGGAATATGATGTCATTTCCGGCGCTCAGCAAAGAAGCAGCGCGCATCCCGGCAGAGCAGGGAGACTCTCGCCACAGGACTGCTGGAAGGTAAGGGAAGTACAAAGGGGGGGTAGGGTAGATAATAGGGAGGCAGTGAGAGGAAGGGTAGATAATGAGAAGGTAAGGAGAGGAAGGGTAGATAATGAGCAGTGGCATCGGCAGATGGGGAGGGGGTGCGGCATTTCAAACTTCGTCCCATGCGGCACTATGTCTTGGGCCGGCCCTGGCCAGTGGGCTACTTATAGGTATAGCAAAGCTGGTGTGTTGAATGTAATCTGCCAGTCTGTCTTAAACTCAACTCCAGAGAACATCAAAAACTGGAAATAACATAGTGTAAGAATATAATGCTGCTACAGAATCCTCTCTAAGTGAAAAAAAATAGTTTCATAAATTTCTATACCCCTCTCTAGACCTGTAGACCAAAAATGGCCATAGCAGTTTCTTAAAATGCTTATACTGCATCACCTCCTCTGCATTCAATATTTTCTCAGTAAATAAATTAGTGCTTTGCTTATAAGAGTATTCTACTACCGTCATTCCATATAATTGCTTCATGTAGCATTTTATTTTTCTTTAATGAGTATTATTTTAATTCTGAAGTTACTGTAAAGGACAACTCTTAAGTTAGCAACATATTTTTGCACATTAATAAAGAACCTCTTTGCTTAGCACAAATTAGCTTTTCATGCAAGAATAATGTCAAGATTAATGTCAAAATCTTCTTTCTTCAGTGAAGGCGATAAGACAATCGGTTGTTCCAAGAAGTACACTGCTGGATTAAGATGGTGGGTAATACTGTATGTGGATACTTGCTAACTGCAGGTAGTGTATTGTTTAATAATTTCAGTATCCAACTTATCAAAGTAGTGGTGCTCTTAGGCCTACAGGGTCAATAAAGAGCTAACATATTTAAAAGGAAGAGCTGCAGCTCCTAGTACTGTTGAATTTTCCCCTTTTTTTAGACATAACGCCAAGTGTACTTAATTATTCTTTCTGCTAGGAACCTGTCAGTTGAAACCATGGGCGAAACAACTTTATAAAGAGCAAGGTTTGTTGTATCCATTTAAAATTGCATGGAAAAACATCCACAAACAAACATGGCCATGGCACTCCAATAATCCCAACAGGTTTTAGCATTTCCTACGCCATTATTATTTAAGGGGGTAGGCTCTACCTCTAATTAAAACACCTGCTTAGACTGTTCTAATATATTTTAGCAACACGGACCAGTTTAATTCCCTGTTGAGTCCTGCTGTATGTAATGCATTAAGCTCAAGGATCCTCCCGTTTTAATAATGGAGTCTATCACCTCTCGACACTTGTCATGGATAGGCGCTGTTATTTCTTATACAGTTTGCCATATCTGTTGGTAAAGAGTTGAAGAATAATTTGGCATCTCTTTCATAATTTTTCACGAGAAAGCTTAATTAGCATTTGACACAAAAGCAGGCACTGATAGGTTTCACAACTGAAAATGTTCCATAAACATTTCTGTGCTTTTTTATTTTCTAGATATGAGGAAGAAAAATGACACATCAGATTTATTTAAGAGAATGGAGAAATACTTAAAATGACTAGAAACACCTAAAGTTTTCAGAATCATACACTTTAGAAGAAACACTGAATCACAAAAGTTGGTAATGGCTTCATGACCGCAGCTCAAAAAACATATTTTTCAAACAAACCTCACTATATTCCACAGGGTCTGCACAGTTAATGCGTTTTTCAGGTTGTCTCCCTCCATGACAGATGCCTCCAGTGGAATTTTGATTGATGTTCTTCAAACAAAAGTTAATTTTTTCCAAACAGTACTGGAGCCATGGGGAATTAAATGTCAAACAAAGAGAAACAAAAAAGAATGGAGAATGGAGAAGGTTATAGGTGAATTTTTCATTGGCTAAAGTGGGAAGCTTGTGGTGGGGAGCACACTTGCGGTGGTGGAGAGGACCAGCAATGGTCTAGGGATAAAATCTGCATGCGTGCTGGGAACATTCTGCTGCATGCTTTAAGAGCATAAGTAAATTAATTACTGCATTCAGTATAGTTTCTGATGAGTATCAAAATTGAAGTTTGACAATAGAAAACACATACCCGGTGACTGCGAATGTAAAACTGTTTATACATTACCAGGAACATTTCAAGCTCAGCTGCGTTTATCAAATTAAAGTAGGAGTGGGAGATGTTCAGTCTCAAAGCTGGATTAAATCCCTTCCATCAAATTGAAAAGCAAGTATAAACCCTGCAGATTAAATGATGAAATTAATCAATGTCTCCTACTGTAATAATTTCGGTGCAATAAAGAGCTATTAAATATTAATAAAGGAAAAGGTAGTTTGTACAATAGACCAATTTAAAAAAATTGTATTAACCTTGTATAGAAAAAGAAGCATAGAGTTGCACAATATACAGCCAGGTCTTTTGAACAGTCCAGATGCATGCTGATCACCTTAATCTACGAACAATATCACAATTATACAAGTCCAAGCGCTCATCCTATGTAACTATAAGAAGATTTGTGGATTACTTCGGATATTCACATTGAATGAGGTCCTACTGCTTGCCTAGAAACAGTCTCTGGTATACGTTTAATCCATTGAAATAATTTTTTATATTTTAGTGATTTTACAGATGTGAAAAACAGATGAAACAAGAACCAGTAATATTCCAACAAATATGATTTTCAGGCTCTTGGCTCGAGGTGAAATGAAAGCACTTAGACTGAATTGCAGATTTTGAAACTGCAGTATCCACTTAATGGACTGAATTAGGAGACGCAAATCAGAGTGGTTTAGAATTGTATTAAACTAAATCGAACCTAAGTTATTTTTAATAATCTTTAAGCCTTCCAGAAGAGAAATGGTAAAGGGTGTGTGGAACACCTAAAATTGTGTACAAAACAATATCTGAAGCAACTATATTGAAGCAAACCAGTGTTTCTATCATTATAAAGAGGGTCCTTCACTAGAATTATATGCAAAAAAGTTCGACCTAATAATTTTCTCCCTGATAGAATTCTCTTGTTATAGTACAAAAAAAAATTGGTTCTCAGCAATCCATCGGCAATATCCCCAAGTAAAGTAAAGGGATATCGCTATCCAGTACCCAAATAACCAGGCAAGACTAGTCTTTAGGTACAACAAGAGGAGAACTGATTTATTTTAGACACAGACGGCTGGATATCACACAAAACAGCAAAACAAGATATTGGGATACAAACCGCCCCCCTTAATCTGCCTCCCAGAGACAACAGGGGCAGTAACGGGATTAACAAAACAATAGGGCCCCAACCTCCACTATCTATTACTGGCCCAGATCAGTTCCACGGAAGGCCAGGGTAAATGTCTGTAGTAGTGGAACTGGGGAAGGGGGGGGGCAACATAATAATGCACCATGGGGTGGAGGGGTCTGATATTAAACTAAAACAATGTCCACCATTGCATTCTTCCCTTTGGCTTGCTTCCATTAGATATCTTACTCATCCTACAGAAGAAACTCCTCTACCACCATCGACTCTAGCTGCTCCCGAATACCACACATCAGGAAGCAATTGGTCACCTGATGTTGAACACACTCATCACTATAAACATAGTGAATCATGTAGCAGCTAGGTGAGGGCACCATGTTTTCCACAACACCTACCCAGACCCCTCTCCCAGGACACCTAACAAGGCAAACATCAGCAACAACTGAAAAAAACAGAAAAGGGTTGCGACAAACAGACATATACAATTTGTTTTGTGTTTTTTAAAAAACTGTTTTTAAATTATTTTGCACTTTTTCATCAATAGGAGTCAACTACTTATGTTTCTAGGACTACTTGGTATCACTTTAAGGCTTGAAGACCATTAAATATTCTGGTAGAGATATATAATAATATATATATATATATTTTTTTTTTTTTTAATTTATTTTTTATTTTTTCTAATGTATAAACTTTGTTCCATACTGTTTTGTAGTCTTTTGTGTCCTAAGATTAGCGATGTGGCAATCACATCAATTTAATCTTGAAAAGGTCTGACATAATGGCCTCTTAAAGTAATGGAAAATTGGACAAGTTAGCACTGTTTATGCAGTTAATGAACCATTAATGAGAGTAATCTCGCATTTTTTTCAATCTGTATGCTAAATGACATGTTACTTCATACATTATCTTCAGATATCTTTTTAGCAAATTGCATTTTTGCTCTTCAGTTCAACTCATTCCAGAATGCTATTTCTGTAATTAGCAAATACAGAGATATGTTGGTTACTGTTTTCTGTGTAGAGATAAAGCTAATAATATATTCAATGCTGACTTTTATATCTTTCGCCCTGATAAGCGAACTTTACCTAATATATATATATATATATATATATAATATATATTAATATTTATATATATATATAGTTATACTGTATATATCAGGAGCATTGGCGTGGTGCCTCCAGTAAGTTCTTGTGAATTTATACAGATATATGAAGACATACAATGTGTAACCTATTATAAAGCCAGGACTAGAGTGTAACTACAAAGGCTGTGTTAAAAAATTACGAGATACAATGTATCAATGTATGACATCATGACATCTTGATCACCTGTAATTTAATACCTTAGGTGGCTGTAGGGGGAGAAAATTATTATACTAAAAAGTGCCCTTATGAGCATAGCAGCAAATGGAATGGTCCACCCAGCGTATCCATTCCATTGGTTATTATTTTCCTAAGACTTTTTCAACATTGCACCATGACATATAGATAGATATATAGATAGATCATTTAGGACCCTTCAAGGGACGTTCTCGGCCCAGTCTTTTGGCTCACCAATGGTGAATACATCTTTTTACGATGGCAGCCTCAGTGCTGGGGCCTAACTGTTTAGGTGTCTTATATCACTCTTAGACTTGTAGTCTCACCACCATGTGTTTTTTTGCCCTCATGTTTACATTAGTTTTTTCATAGTGTATTTGTGCTGATTATTTTTTGTTGTTATTGGAATAGTTTATTCAGACTTTGTTTTTGATATGGTACACAGGAAGTTTGGATATCCAAAAGATTTGTTTTTTGGTCGGCTTCCCCTTTCCGGCTTCTGCCTCCACTTGTAAACAGTGGTTTATCTCTTTGGAGAGGGACCAAGAAGATCAGGCCCTCTCGCAGACCTTCTGGCTGGGGAGTGAAGGAAGTTGTCACTTCAGGGAGTGTAGCCCCAGAATATATAGATTTGGGGCTCCAGTGGACCTTAACAGGGCAGACTCAGAGTCCATTGTCAGTTTATGATTAGTGATGGTGGAGTTAGCTTCCTATATTCTGTAATAGGATCAGCCATTGAGAAGCTGCTTTATTGGTCAAATTAAGTAAGTTAAAGACATATATATAGAAAGAGTTAATATAACCCTTAATATATTTATTCATTATGAATGAGGATAGTTATAATCTTATTTTTCCAAAATGTAGCGATTTCTTAAGAAAAATGGATAAACAATTTTTAGAAGATCAATCATATGACTAATCCCAAATCTAGGCAAGCTATTATCCTGGGATATGAAGTCTCTTTTTCATTTACTAAAAATGCCTACTTTGTAGCCAGCCAATTAGCATATAAATTGTTGGATTTTTTTTCCACAATATATGTGCATTTGTTTATTTTCAGTATAAATCTAAAATGTTAAATATCGGTGTTTACCTAAAGTGGAATATTTATCTTCATACCTGTGTCATACATGCTAGATGTATCTCAGTCTCCCCGCCCAATGTTCCATGAAAATACCCAATATCTGATGGGGAGGTGAATTGGAATATGCAAAAAAATTACTGTTATACCTTAAACAGGTTAAGGCACCAGACATCTAAATGCCTCTTCATGCTCCTGTATTTTATTCACTTTATGCAATATTTATAAACATTAATATAAAGGTGTCCTTCTTTTAAAATAATCTGTTATTCCATCAACGTAGCCTAGAAATATGTTTGCTTCATCCCAGAGAGCGTATTACTGTTAAGAAAAAAATAATTATCTTAGAAAAGCAAGTGGCAATATATATGCATCAGGTTGTAACTTCTTTTTATATCGCATAATAGAATTTTACAATTGAATGTACATGACAATTTTCAGAGGAACAAATACATTAATATTGATGGCCAAACATGTAAACAGGTTTGAGCCTAAGGTTAGAGATGCCTGGGTGCTGTATTTCTTCAGCGCTCTCCCTGCTCTAACTAAAACACATGCACAAACTACAATGCAAACTCGCTCTAACAACATACACATGCATAAACACACTAGCTCCCTACTCTCCCTAGCTCCATTAACCCTAGACTGACCCCATGCACTATAACACTAAATGCTAACACCCTACACTAAACCGCAAATGCTGACAATAACCACTAACACATACATTCATACTAATACCATACACTAATATATACACACAGACACCATATACTGAGAGACACTCACACACTCATGCTAACACCCACCCCACACATCCATGCTAACACCATGCACTAACACAATACGCAAATGCACACTCACTCGATCTAACACCATGCACATACATACATACACTCACTCTTCAACACCTTACACTTATACACACACACACACACATTCTCTTAACTAGTGCAGCTTGTCAGTCCTCTCACTCTCCCTCCTCTCCCTCTTACCTTGAGCAGAGCCTTATCTTTACTGCAGATCGCAATCCTAATGCACTCCAAAAACAACAAATCAATGTCAACCTGCATACGATTCACTGCAGGAGAGTTCAGTTGATGTGAATTGAAGTTGCTTGTGGGACACAAATGCGTGTTGGGAATTGGGAGCCCCTGCCTCTTATAATCAACTTTTAAAAATAAGATCATCACTAACCTGTTTCCAGTAAATATTTGCAAAGTCAATTTTAGGCCCAAGAAAAGGTGGCCATCCAAAACATAAAATAATAAACATGAAAACATAAAAACAAAAAGACTGATTTTCGTGCACATATCTACCACCCTCTCAGTAAAGTAAAACGTCCTCACATTACATCTAAGTATCCGCTACAGTTATTGAACCTACACTATAAAGGCAATTTGTTTTCCATTATATTTCAGTAAACAAAATAAAAAGTCTAAACATTTGTTCAGAGGGAGAGATCTTCTACAGGGCCAGGTTTTAAAGTAACATTTACACACCGGCAATTTCATATTGCATGTATTTTGATTTGGTTATTAAACATTATGTATGATTTCATCCATTGAGTGAAAGTGTCATCTCTGTATTCTCGAACCTGTTAACCCACGGCCGTTCTGGCCAGAGGACAAAATCTCCTGTTGGCCTCTGGCTCCCATCTGCCATCTCTAGGATTGTAACAGGCTCTGATATTGCTTGGCCTTCCAGACACAGGAGCCCCAAGTCCCACTTGCATTTCCGCAAAGCAGCCAATGCAGAGTCTGCTGGGGGGGAGGAGGTGAAACGCGAGGGACTCGGCCCTGAGTACGTCTCTCCTCATACAACAGTGTGCCAGAATTTCAACAGTCAGCTGCAGAAGGTTATGGACACCAGGGAACGAACAGGAGGGTATCCATTTCTTCTGAGACACACTGCAGAAGAGGGCACCATTTTCACTGCCATGGCTCTCAGTGTTGACAGATCCCAACCATCAACGTGCCCCAGGGGTTGTGAGAAGGTTGCCTGCTGCAGCAGACCGGAGCGGTTTCCACCTTTACATGCCAAGATTCACATTACTGTGCCCATAGCTGCTCTTCCACAGATCACCAGTTCAGGAGTGAGCCCTTTGCGTCTCCCCCTATACCTCTCATGTGGGAATTGCCCTTGGAGGTTATGGATTCTGTGCAGAAGAGAAGTTAGCTCTCCCAATTAGTGTCTGCAATCAAGCATGTGCTTAGGGCCGCAGAACAGGGCTTTGCCCCAGCTCTTGCTGCTCCATCACCCTGTCAAATTCAGAACACCTATGTGCCCTTTTGCCTGTAGGTGTCCCCAAAATTGCCCAAACGGTCCAGTATAACAGCATCTAGCATCCAGTCTGGCCTGGAGCAGCACTTTGTAAACCCAAGGGATTAGTCTCCACAATCCACCTGCACATCGCCTGCCTGTGCATTGTAAGGGCACCCTTGTTTGGAGGGTTTATCCCCATGGTGCCTTGTTTGGGTGAAGAGTTTATACACGCCATCACACTGCCCCGTTACATAATTGCTATGTATTTTTAAATACATTTGTACAGAGGGACAAAAAGATTAGCCTTTCATTTCTAAAATGATTTTGTTGCTTTTATTGGTTATAGTTTCCTGCGTGGCTAACTGAAACTTCACATACTGTCCCATTCTAAATAAAACCACAACCTTTATGGATGTTTTTTTTTATTGTTCTCTTTGCAATTCAATAAGCAGAAAAAGATCTACACCGGTTGCTATCAAGAATTATTGTGTAAGACAAGCAACATAACTGCAAACCATTTTTGGTTAATGATTAGCTTTTTGTTTATTTTTTTTTTCTTTGCTTCATCTAGAATAATTATTGTGTCATTGTTCCTGTTTGAGCACGTTGTGACCGTGACAAGGGAAAGTGAAAACCCTACAGATGGTGTGTGCTCATATCACTGTATGAAAGAAAAATTTGTTAGCACTCGAGCTATCTACTATGTAGTATATATATGACACTAAAAAAACATATCTAGTCAGTTGGAAGTTGTACGAGCAAAATTGTTATGAATGGTTTCAGGCACATAGTGTTTCTTTTTTGTTTTACACAGTATCACAGTCTTGTGCAATAAACAGGGAACTTAAACGCCTTTGTTGGTATTAATGTGGAGGAAAATATATGCGGTACATTGTTTTGGTTTTTTTTGTGTAATTTCCTGGTGATTCTTGCAAACCATGTGACTAAATGATTAGCATTCTGTGCCTACTGTGTGAATATTTCCTTCACTCAGTCATATGACATACAGCTCTATTGGAGAAGATGAGGCCTCACACCCCAGCTTGTCTCCTACTGATTTTTCTTATTCTTTTTGGACCAAGTTGCTCCTTCAAGTTACAACATGAGCATTTGGACCAGTATCAGAACCTTGAACCAAACTCCAGACTCCGGGAAAGCAGTACTTGCATTGGTATGTAGAGTTTAAACATGTCACAAAACTTCAACAGGCAATAGATTTTGTGGGAAACAAGCCAAAAATATATATATATATATATATATATCTGAGAACTGCATTAACTCTTTCAAGGTTCAGTGTTTTTCCTATGTCTTTCTTTAATTGTTATATCGCCCTTTCTCGTTTAGTGTATTCACACAAATTATGCATTTTTTCCAAGTAGTATTTATGTATGTAAGACATTATTTTTTATGAAAACATTTTAAGAACGTATATATAATCAACTATCCATGAATTACCATGAATATATTCAGCAACTCTGATTTGAAAAAAACAGCCTATATTCGTATATAATTTTTATTTTTTTATTTTTATTTAACCCTAAACCTAATCCTATCTAACTAATTCCCGACTAACTAATTCCTACCACACTTACTACCCAATATTCATTTAAAAATACATATAAAAAATAACCCCTTAAGGTCAGGTAAAAATAAAAAAATAACGCTGCTACTTACTTTTCTCTGCCTCTCTCCAGCTCATCATCACAGTGAGAAGGACAGAGAAGAGAGACAAGCCCTTGTTATTTAGCTGTGCAATAACGCGCATGTAACACTCACCGGTATCATAGACAGTATAGAGGCAGTTAAGACAAATAAGGAACCTGATTACTTCCAAAGTGTTTTTCCACTATAGACTTTCTGTGGGGTAATGCCAGGTTGACAAGCTGGTTCCTTTTGTGGGCTTCTGGCAACAGATGCATTTTAAGCTCATCACTAACTTTCACTGCAACCCAACTAGTGGCTTGTGTTTACTTGTTGGTGTGAATTAGAACTTGGCAAACACAGGAAAGTAATGGGCATGCAGGAGCTAAACTTGGTGCTTGCAAGTATTCCACAACGCATTGGTCCCGCCAGCTACTACAGGGGTGGGACCCCCTCAGGAGCCGACCTTTCCCGTCTGGCGGACCTTTGTGACAAGCCTGCTACCTAGCAGCTACTGCACCCATGTGTCAGGCCACATGTCCATTTAAGAGCAGGGTTCACGTTTATGACCCCCAGAAGACCCCATCTGACTTTTATTGCCTGGTTTTCCATCCCTGACATTTTTGTCAGCATTTTTGTAATGTTCATGGTATACCCATGACCACTGAAACAAACCTTGTACATGTTGAAGAAATCAATGGACGCCTGCCCCGACCTGACACACTAACTCTTGAGATTGTTTCATTATGTTTGTATGTGGGAGTTCCTCATACAGAAACACTGATTTTCAATGCCATCTCCTCTCCATCTGCTCCTGTGGTTTTAGGGTACTCATGGCTTTAGCTGGAAACCCCCATATTTGACTGGTCTTCTCAAGATATTATTTTCTGGCATTGCATCTCTAGTATTTCATACCAACTACGCTCTGGGTTGGTAGCTACTTTATCCGTCAATAGTTCATTGAAACCCCTGCAGTATTCAGGAGTATGCTGTGTTTCCACCTCTCCATGTTTATGACTGCCCCATAGATTTATTGCTGGGCACCGTACTACCTTGATGTAGAATTTACCCATTATCCTCTGCCAAGATTGAAGGTTTCATACACAGCGCCACATCTCCTGCGGTTGCTGGATTATTTTTTGTGTCCAAATTGGACAGTGGACTCAGACTTTGTATTGACTACATGGCTAATACCATACGACCGTTTTACCATTAAAAATACCTACCCCCTTCTGCTTATTTCTGAATTGTTTGATAGACTCAAGAGGTCCAAGTTATTCACAAAATTGGATCTATGAGGTGCCTATAATCTTGCACGCATATAGCAGTTTCAGAGACTATTTACATGAATTCTTTATCGTCGACATCCTAATTCATTCTTCCGACCTACCTTCGCACCAGGAGCAAGTTAAGAAAGTCTTAATGCAAAGCTCCAAAAATACAAGTGAGGTATCCAAAGTGACATTTCTGAGATACGTCACCAGTGCCACTGGTTTCAAGGTACAATATGTAAAACTCCAGGCTGTACTACAATGGCCTCAACCCCGTGGAGTGAACCCATTACAGCAATTTCAATGGTTTGCAAATTATTACCAGCGGTTCATCCAAAATTTGAAGGTCCACTTCCACATCTTCTCTCGTCTACCTTCTGTCATCTTATCTCCTTTATTTTTATCCAATCGGGAGAGAGAGGACGTCAGCAAAAGCGCCACAATCGCGCCCAAATCATGGTGCTTTCACTGATGTCCTCTTCCCGATTGGAAGATCTATACAGTATATTGGAGGATATATGGAAATACAGTGGGGCAAAAAAGTATTTAGTCAGCCACCAATTGTGCAAGTTCTCCCACTTACAAAGATGAGAGAGGCCTGCAATTTTCACCATAGGTGCACTTCAACTATGAGAGACAGAATGAGACTACAAAGTACATAAATCACATTGTCTGTTTTTTAAAGAATTTATTTGCAAATTATGGTGGAAAATAAGTATTTGGTCAATAACAAAAGTTCATATCAATACTTTGTTATATACCCTTTGTTGGCAATGACAGAGGTCAAACGTTTTCTGTAAGTCTTCACAAGGTTTTCACACACTGTTGCTGGTATTTTGGACCATTCCTCCATGCAGATCTCCTCTAGAGCAGTGATGTTTTGGGGCTGTCGCTGGGCAACACACAGTTTCAACTCCCTCCAAAGGTTTTCTATGGGGTTGAGATCTGGAGACTGGCTAGGCCACTCCAGGACCTTGAAAAGCTTCTTACGAAGCCACTCCTTAGTTGCCTGGGCGGTGTGTTTGGGATCATTGTCATGCTGAAAGACCCAGCCACGTTTCATCTTCAATGCCCTTGCTGATGGAAGGAGGTTTTCACTCATAATCTCACGATACATGCCCCATTCATTCTTTCCTTTACACGGATCAGTCGTCCTGGTCCCTTTGCAGAAAAACAGCCCCAAAGCATGATGTTTCCACCCCCATGCTTCACCGTAGGTATGGTGTTCTTTGGCTGCAACTCAGCAGTCTTTCTCCTCCAAACACGGCGAGTTGAGTTTCTACCAAAAAGTTCTACCTTGGTTTCATCTGACCATATGACATTCGCCCAATCCTCTTCTGGATCATCCAAATGCTCTCTAGCAAACTTCAGACGGGCCCGGACATGTACTGGCTTAAGCAGGGGGACATGTCTGGCACTGCATGATTTGAGTCCCTGGCGGGATAGTGTGTTACTGATGGTAGCTTTTGTTACTTTGGTCCCAGTTCTCTGCAGGTCATTCACTAGGTCCCCCCGTGTTGGTTCTGGGATTTTTGCTCACCGTTCTTGTGATCATTTTGACACCACGGGGTGAGATCTTGCGTGGAGCCCCAGATCGAGGGAGATTTTCAGTGGTCCTGATTTCTTCACACTAAGCTGCTTGCCTATTGCAGATTCAGTCTTCCCAGCCTGGTGCAGGTCTACAATTTTGTTTCTGGTGTCTTTCAACAGCTCTTTGGTCTTGGCCATAGTGGGGTTTGGAGTGTGACTGGTTGAGGTTGTGGGCAGGTGTCTTTTATACTGATAAGTTCAAACAGGTGCCATTAATACAGGTAACAAGTGGAGGACAGAGGAGACTCTTAAAGAAGATGTTACAGATCTGTGAGAGCCAGACATCTTGCTTGTTTGTAGGTGACCAAATATTTATTTTACCGAGGAATTTACCAATGAATTCATTAGAAATCCTACAATGTGATTTCCTGTATTCCTTCCCCCATTCTGTCTCTCATAGTTGAAGTGTACCTATGGTGAAAATTACAGGCCTCTCTCATCTTTTTAAGTGGGAGAACTTGCACAATTGGTGGCTGACTAAATACTTTTTTTGCCCACTGTGTGTGTGTGTGTGTGTGTATGTATATATATATATATGTTGCCAATATATTTTATATTGAAAAAATTGGACCCTACCCAAGTATTTCCTTGGGCCCTGCTCCACGCTCCCTATCATGCAATCACTCTCTCCAATACCACACCAAAAAACTATTTGCCACACTGTCCATAGATTAGGGGAAGACTGTGACAGTCCGTGCAGTCTTCCCTCCTTCTGACCATACCGTGACTTTGAGAGGTCCTCTCCCCTGTAATTATCCAGAGTCCCTTTGTCCCCTCATCCACTAAGCCATACTTCTCTTTTAGTTACTCCCTGTAGTTCAGGTATATATCAAATACGCAACACATTGAAACAGCACGTGCAACTGAATAAGACATAAAAACCCTGTGTTTGCAGATATACATAAATGTATGGAAACATAGCAGTGCAGGTACAGATCAACAGAACACACAAACCCAGCATTGCAGGTATAGATCAACTGGTAATTACATAAATACTCCGCATTAAAGGTATAGATAAAATCCCCTAAATTACAGACATAGATCACAGGTTACACACCCCAAAGCCAGGCCTGGCGTCCACACTGCCCACATAGGACACACCATCTTTGTCCCCAAGCAGCCCAGCATACGCCATCTTTGTCTCCATCAACATGCTGCCTGTGCCATCTTTGTCCCCATCAATACACTGCCTGTGCCATCTTTGTCCCCATCAATACACTGCCTGTGCCATCTTTACCTTTCCACAAATCAATTATACACCTACGATTCACACAAACACTTTTTACAGTCACACAATCATTTATTCTTTCACTCACACAAATTATGTACACATATTCATTATCTCACTCATTCACACAATGCATCCACACATTAATTCATTCTCTCACTCATTCTGACTCTATTTCAATATACTTGCTACCCTTTCTCACTATCTATCCCCCTCTCTCCCCCTTTGTAGTTCACTTATCTTGCATAAGTCCTGCGGTGGGAGCGCGAGGCCTCTGTCTCACTGCTCTGCCACGGTGCGGACTGCTTCACTGCTGAGCGCTGGAAAATGACGCCCCTCTCTCCTCCGCGTCTATCACGGCTGCACACAAAAAAAGACGGCATTTCAATTGGGAAGTCACCAGAATGAGGAATCTGCACACACACCACAGGAACTCGGGTGCTTAGCTGTGCCAGGAAGGGCCAGCTCCCCAGTAGATAAAAATAGAAAAAGGCTCCAGGCACTCAAGGGTTCCAGCTGAGGCAGGTTTATTGAAGGAGGACAACAACGTTTCAACCTCACAATGAGGTCTTTATCTTTATTATAAAGACCTCATTTTGAGGTCGAAACGTTGTTGTCCTTCTCCAATAAACCTGCCTGAGCTGGAACCCTTGAGTGCCTGGAGCCTTTTTTTATTTTGGCATTTCAATTGGGGGCACACGGGAGGCCACAGCATGATGTAGGGGGCCATGACCTCCTCTCCTCTGCTGACAACACTACTTGAACATTTTAGTTTAATTCAGCTGAAACGGACTATAGAGTTTGGTGCAGAATTCCCCTGAGCCCCACAGTCTTCCAAAGATTTCCAGGTGAACCTTTCAGTATCTGTGTGGCTGAGTGATGTTCTCCAGCTTTTTAATATGGACTTTGGTGACAGATAAAAACCAGATTTAGGATAGCCATCCTGTGCATGACTAAATGATTTCTATAGAGCACTCGCCTGCCACAGCTTGGTTGAAGCACCCAATTAGTGGCTAGATTCGTCAGAGGAGGGGCAGGTTTTTTTTTTACATGCACAGGGTACTTAAAATATTTTTATGGTATTTTTTACCATATTCTGTGGTAATCTGCATCTTCAAGAAAATGTTGGTTTTTTTTTTCTTTCTTTCTATGGAATTAAAAGTATTTTGCCACCCTTTTTTCCAGTATTCTGTGTTCCTAAATGTTTAATGCTTCTGAGTAACTTTTTTTTAAAATAAATATGTGCATTTCTGTGTGAAACACAAAATAATGCAGACTTGTATGGAACCTTTTTATCCCAATAGACTCTGTAAGTTGCTCCAGCTACAGTCCGACATGGACATATCCTTCTTCCTCGATTCAATTGCAGAGTACATAATGGACATTGTCCAATACAACAATGATAACCGTGAGTTTGAGGTAAGCTTTTTTTTTTTTCTAAGTTTCTAATCTAGTGTTTTTTGTTTTTTAACTTTTTTCAAGCTTTATAAACTTTTTGCATATTGGTATAGATTGAATTCCTGAATTGGGAGGCTTCAACATGAAGGTCTGCAAGAGTAATTCATAAGTTATGAGCAATCTTCAAAATACTCTATTTTAAGGCTAGGAGCTAGTGTAAGAAAAAAATGTGTTATTTGTATTAATAAAGAGAAACTAAAAAGGGTATACATTGGTGAGGAGTGGCCACAAGAATATCCAGAGCAGACCAAACCTCCACAATCAAGCACTGTAGATGACGTAAGGAGCAGTACACCAAGCTCAACCAAGAAAACTGAATCGAAAGACTTTCCAGACATATTTAACTGTAAACTGATCTCCATGAGACCTTGGCTTACAGAAACATATTGACCAAGTGTGACGGTGTGCATTAAACAAGATATCAAACAGTTGGTTCTGTGAAATTGGACCTCACCAACAGCATCCAGCAACGACTCGCATAAGATGGCAACGGACATAGAAAGCATGCAGTGGGAGCAAGATGCTCAGGACGACCTAGAGGAAAGGGCGAGACAAACAAATCTCTGATTTTGAGGCATACTGGAGTCGGTCAATGGCCTACCTTCTTTCCTTCTGAGACTTTTCCTACATCGAGTAAGGAGCAGTGCAGCATCATCAGTGTTCATAGAGCTTTGAGGACAAAACTAGCTCTCAAAGAAAGACCAAGGAAGGTAGTCGCAAAACTTGAGGATTCTAATGTCGGAGTACAAATACCTAGAGCGACAGGACTAACAATACTTGGACTTCAGGATTCAGGATTTTGCAGACTTGCCGGCCCACACGCTTCAATGCAAGAGGGAGATGTTCCCCCACACAGAGCACCTTTGGGGCTTAAATGTACCCTACCAGTGGCACTTATGATTTGGCCTGCAGGTCACTAAGAGGGAGAAGCGAAGTAAGGTGCTTTCCATAGAAGAGGCATAAATTGGACCTTTCTCTGCTGAATCTTCCAAGGCAAAGAGCTAGACAAGACCCTGTCCCACACTACCTTCATAAGTGGGTAACTGTTCCAAGCTAGGAGAGAAGGCAATACTAGACTATGAACATTATTCACATACACACCCATGATTACTGAACCACAGAACCAATTAGCCCTTAGGATATGTACTGCTACCCTACAAGCCATAGCTAGAATATGGACTTGAGGTACTCCAACAAGACCGTAAGTTTTGACCAACATCTGGAACTTACTAGGTATGGACAAAAATCACAGCAAGGCTCCAGGACAAACCAAGCCATATGGAAACCATGGATGACTAAATTTCTGGCCCCCAGTTTAGCAATAACATACAGTTGTCGGATTGTTTTTAACACTTCCTTACTCCTTTTTCTTTTATTCTTTAATTTTGTTTTTCTACTTGTTTTTTCATATATGAATGTTTTTTCATATATGAATGTTATTTGTCAACGACTACGACTTCTGGTAAACTTCAAATAAGGTTGAGAACAAGTGTTAAAATGGGCAGAATGCTAGTTGAAACAAGTAACCTATATCAAGGAGGCAATGCTATATTTACACCGACCAAAGTTTCCGCCGCCTGTTTCACTGCTGAGTTATTTAAATGTTTGAAACTCCCTTACTTATGTAATCAGGCATGCTCCTATAACAGTTTATTATATTTATCTAAAAGCATCTTCTCATATTATATGCTCACATGGTTCTGGATTGCAAATTCTTATATACTTGTGAAAAGCGAAATAAATACATTTAAATAATAATAAAATAAGGTTATCCATATGCTTAACAGTTGGGAGTGTCCAGCAATGTCCTCTTTAATGATGATGATGTTGGAACAGGGAGGAAGAAAAATGTTTTTTTTTTTGAGATACAAGTTGAGGCAGGGGTCAATGACTCCGTGAATGCCAAAAGTCTTCCGGACATACATCAACAAGCTATATGGTACTAAGTACTGAACTTGCCAGACTTTGTTTCAAACGCTGGCAAAATGCCCATTTGGGTAACTAAGGTAAATTACATTATATCCAAGACTGTTGAAATATTCCGTACTGGAAGTTTTGTATCATTTAGCACAAACTTGCTAGCACAACGGTATTTCTAAAAGCTACTATTTGTGTATAAAATATACAGAAATGTTCTTGCGGGTAGCAATAAGCAATTGCTAAGAGATGAACCTTAAAAGCTAATGGATAATGTCGGAGTGAAATAAGGCAAGTGGATGCAGAGGGGATGAATGTGTATGGAGTGACGGATATCTGTTGTTTTGCATTTCAATTGGCTTTTTTACTGTTATGGTTACCAATCTGATGGGGATTCTTATCCACTTTAAAATCCTTCTTTGTTTATGCAGCACTCATTTTATTTGTAAGTGGAATCCACAAGGGATTGAGTGTGGGCAAAGGTCTATTAAAATTGTGCTCTGTATATGAAATGCTTACTGAGCATGACTTTTTTTTATGATATGACATTATAAAGATTTATATCGGAAATCACAGATTGCTGTTGCAACATTGAGGAGTGTGAAATTTCATAAACTTTTGGCCAAACATCTCAGGCTGACATTTTAAATGATCATGTGTTAGACATTAGCTCTAGAAGGTCTGTTTCCAAGCTGAACTCGTTGTGGTTTCCGTTTTCCTTCCAGCTGAGATCCCAACATGAAATAAAATGTTTTCCTCTCATCCAAGAGAGAAGAATATGCCAGCTTTGTACCGTGCTGTTTTTATTGGAGTGAATGGGGTATACAACAGGACCCAGCCTCTTGAAATCTTCATGGGAAGTAGAAGTAAACTAGTAATTTATACACTGACTTTTAGAGTTTTAAGCTTCTCAACTTTTTGAGTAAGTTCAGTAAGGAAACAAAGAAACTAAGCCACAAGTTCAAAATCTAGGGAATTAAATCTCCCTGCCATATAACCTCAAAACCACAAGAAAGAAAGAGAGGAGGGTAAATACAGAAAAAACGTGCTCCCTACTGAAGTGAAAACGTATCTTTTAGTATAGTTACACTACGACGGTGGAACAAAACTATATAGCATCGTATCATAATATTATAAATAAAGAGTTAAAATGAATTGTATAACAGTGTGTTTTTGAGGGGGGTAGTAATATAAAGACCAATTCAGATCTAAAAAGATAACAATCCCTACAAAGTTGCCATCGTGGTGGTCCATCAAAACAAAGCTATTGTTACAAGATGAGATTTATTCTCTTTCCCTGAAGCCTGATAAGTGACCGATTTGTCAGCAATTGAACTCTTTATTTACAGTAGTATAGTATTGATAGTCTTGTCGCACCTTTTTAGTGTTAAAATGTATGCCAATGGTGTTGATGTAGTCCACGGACATGCCTCCAATTGTCATGTTATTATTATTATTATTAAAGAGGGATAGTTGTATGCAATAATAAAGCGTATCCTTAGACTACGTAGCTGCCTCTTTGAATAGCCAGTTTAAATGGAGCCTGAGAGGCACAGAAGTGGAAGGGTGTACATCTTGTTTATCTACTTGAGGTGTTTGATATTAGGGGGAAAATCTGTTTCAGAAACTAAAGTCTGTGATCTGGAGAAAGACCAGGTTTTGTGCAGGGAGGTCATGTGAATGTGGAATGTGTTGGCAAACAAAGCGCCAAGTAAATGCAGGGTTTATGCTTCAAATACACAGGTACACTAAAACACATTCTTGCACAGACGAGACTTGGACACATCAGAAAATCCTCAGCAGGGATATTTGTACAAGTGTGTTCTGTTTGATTAGATAGCATCACAGCATCCTTTCCAGCAGTGAGATTGTCACAGAGATTTTGCTTACCAGTAAAGTTCCAACTCTTGATGTGTTTAGTGACGTTGAAGAGGTCATTATTAAATCAAGCCAGCTGTTTGTTTTTATTTGATACTAGAACTGCCTCTCACTTTCCCAGAACCTTTCATAATCCTTGCAAGTCTTTGGACAACTTCCTTACTGAAGCCTCTGCCAAACAGGAACGTAACTGGCCAGGAACAAAGACATAGCCCTAGGGAGTTGGATTACAGTTTTGGCTTTGATTCTCATTAACCTTTCTTTTTGTTTAGCAACCCATAAAACAGAACTAAAAGTAAATTTTTATCAGTTGAAACTATTTTCAATTTAATTTACAAAATTTACAAAATGTTTAGAAATCTGTAGAATACTGTGAACATTATGTGTAAGGATGCAATTCACATTTTTGAATGGGTTAAATATGATTTTAGCACCTGTTTCTGACTCTAGGGTTTTATTTACTAAAGAAAGTTTACAGTAGACTTTTGGTTTTAACTCTTCTGCTTCAGTATTATGTGGGGTCAAAACTAACCAGTTTCTTCGCCAAGAAGGCCTGATCTGACCCTTCCTGCTGCAAAAGCTCACTAATTTATAATGAAGTCAACTTGTTTAGTGAATAGACCCCTATGTGGGGTACTACAATACCCTTTTAAAAGTTCCTACTCTCTAATAGAGTGTTGAATATTAACAGAATAAAGCAAGATTTCTGATTTGTGCCTGAACTAATGGAATAGATAACACTTTGTTGCGTTGTCATCATAGATAGCTACTCATTCTTTGCATATTTTCTAATTCCATTTCAGGGTGTGAAAGGAGGCAATGTAACTATCCAGGTGGTGTGCGATATTATGGATAATGAGTTGTTGGGTGCGCCATATGACCGATTTGTTGTTGTTATCCAAACCATCCTAAATGCTTTGGGACAAAAGTGTATTGATGTACAGTATAAGAATTTTGTGCAAGAAATGAGAAACGATAGCTGGGAAGGACCCGCATCACAGGGGGGTAAGTTCAACAAAATCATGTATTTCTAATGTATCGATGTTTGGACAGGATAATTAGTTGTATAGAAATTATAGCTTGCATATTTTACTATAGGAATAACATTATGCCTTCTGTCAATGTGTGTGTTAATAGCATTTAAGGCTAATATAATGCTAGGGGGGTTGCTAGTATTAACTGTGCAATACATTTTACTATTTTTCAGTTCTATATCATACAACCATCAATCATAAATCTTCATTTAATGTGTAGGTGCTCCTCTGTCTTCTCGTTGAATTTTTCTAATCTTTCTTAAAGGGCATTGTTGCCTACAACATAACATAATTCATCTGATTACTTACTGCTTATTTGTTCCTCCGTCTTTTTTGTTTGTAAGATATTTACTTAATGAAGCAGACGGTATTATCTGATCAGTTTTCTTTAATTAACTTATTTGCCTTTTCCTGCCTGACAAACAATAAACCATAATAGCTTTTGTATTCTGCTATGGTGCAAGAGGCAGGCAGTTCATAAAATGTTGATAAAGTAACCTCTACCTCAGCAGCACTAGCTGATAACATCTAGTGATTTTATAGATCTGATTGATTTCCACTGTTTGTCCCATGCAATTAGTTGATCTCTAGACTTGGCACCATAACACCATTGTAGTGGTAATATCTACATGTAAGGTTATACATATAAAAAGCCACCATCTTGTAATTTGTTCTCAAGAAGTCCAATGTGCCATTTGCTATTGCTACAAATTAATTTGGCCCGTACGGACTGTAGTAACCATCTCTTTTAATAGTTAGGACACTTTGCCATGCTTAACATTATGATGTCTCCTGGTACCAAGCTTGTTTTCATGTGATTTGTCCTCTTCATGCTACCTTATTGATGTAGGAGAGTAACGGCACTAAATAACCTATTACGAGAACCCGAGGAGAATCAAATGTGTTCCTTAAGATTTTTTCCCTTTCCACAGAGTAAAAGCAGAAAACATCATGTCTTTAGACTACAAAGAATTGTCTAAGGATGGAATACACAAACATTTAGATTAATTAAACCCAGCTCTTATCTGACACAACATTTTGTTCTGAACAAATTAAACCCAATGTTCAGTATCCTCCTGGGGTATTGGCCTTTTTTATTTTGTTGTGGTTGGTTCCAATAGGAAGCTATGTTGTCACTAAAGCAAAAACGAAAGCAAAATTATGGTAATTGCAAATAGTGAATTAAAAATGCATTTAATAACGCTCTGATTACTTGGCCTAGGTTTGCTCAGTTATATTAAATGTATACAATGATCAGTATCTGTGTGAAACAACAATGAAGATATGTTATTGAGTGCAACCAATAACTTCATGCCTTCTGCTTGCTACTGCTTTGATAACGTAAAACTTTTTTAGCTCTGATCTTAGATAAACATCCATCTGGTTGTTATTACTAGTGTTTGTTCAGTTGCGGGAAACGGAAATACAATTTGCCAAAACCTTAAAATTCTCAGTCATCTGAGTTCACCCGGCTGCAAGCTTTAATGTAAACATTGAAAACTGTTCACTTTAAGAATGTTCTGTGAAGTGATTATATATTGCACCTCTTCTTTAATTATGTTGAGAAACACAAGATATAATTTAGAATAGTATGGATTTTTTGTGTAATATTGGCTGTGTTCTGGGCAGGGACAGACTGACGATCACAAGGTGGCCCTGGCACTTTAAGGTCCACTGGGCACATACCCAGGACCAGTCTGAGACTGGATATTACTCATGGATAGTATTTGTTAATAATTTAATGTATAAATATTCTTTGTCCAATAGGAAGGCAATGGGTGTACCAAACATGCACAGAATTTGGTTTCTTCCAGTCTACAGATTCCGACTCGCAGCCCTTTTCCGGCTTTCCTCTTGGGTAAAGTAGCATATCAATCTTGTTAGATAAAGTGTAATAGGCAAAGTAATGGCCGTATTTGTTAAGAGATTGTTTTCTAAACACTTAGCTTGCCTTAGAACCTGGTATTAAAGATGATCCATGTGCTCCATTCTAACCACACAATGGAAAACACAGGAATCGTTCCTGATATGACATAACTGCTTAGGCCTATATTCTTAAGACATTACAAATACGCAACTTAAACTGGGGTGATTTTCGACCCAACCAAAGGTCAACTGGGTCTAGGCTTGAGCAGCTTTACTCCCGTAGCTGTGACTACAAGAAAAGATGGTAGGTGGAAGGTGAATGCGGATGAATACATATGCAGTTGAATAATGATATTCCTCCTCCTCTACCAAGAACTATTGACTGTAAATAGATCTGTAACAAGGTAGAGGAAGGACTTCCTGCCAAAATAACTTTGCCCACTCCAATATCGTCACTAACATAGCAATTTACATAGTAAAATAGTAATTTTAGGTTCAAAGAAAACGCAGAAATCTATAATGTTCAACCTCGCCGTTGATCCAGAAGAAGGGAAAAACCCACATTGAAGTGCTTTCTGATTGTGTCTGAAAATGGTAAAAATGCCCTCCTGTTTCCAAAGTGGCAGTCTCACTGGATCAGCAAGCAGACGTTGTACTAATTAACAAGTCATTATGAAGTACCTGGCATTGCCCCAGTATAAACAACTTCTCTAGCCTTTCTTCAAATCTCATCTGCCATTTGCCTGTCCAGTCCTCTTCGTTGACAAATCACTTTGCAGTGGAGGAACCTCTAGGTCAGACTCTATTACCTTACCTAATTTTGTGTGATATACATAAACAATACATGGCTTTCAACTGCACTCCACTGCAAGTTGATTAATAAAGACTTTACATAACATTGGGCCTAGAACAGAACCTTGAGGAACTTCACTTACTACTATTGCCCTATTGTAGAATTTTCCATTAACAACTCTCTCTCTTAGCGCTTCTATCTTGCCCTTTCATTCATTAGTGGTGTAACAAAAGGGAGTAGAAACATAATAATTTTCAATCACTGTAAGAAAATCATGCTATTTAGCTAGTTTAAGTGGCGATCAACTTTATAGACAAATTTAAAAAAAACAAAAAACTTAAAAGGCTGTAAGTCTGATTTTAATGTATTCCCTTGTCCTCAGTTATCATATCCAACAATGTTCTGATATTTATGGTTCAGCTTTCAACCTGTCCACTGTTACGGCTGCTGTTCAACAAACAAATGAATATTATGGAGGACTTGGAATAAAGAGCAGCAGAATCATTTTTCCAAATGGATTGATTGACCCGTGGCATGCACTTGGAATTAATTCGAACCTCAGTAGTGACTGCTTTGCTATACCAATGGAAGGTAATACATTGTTTTCTTATTTAAACATAACAAAATATCTGTGCATTGACCGCTTAATATTAAGTGTGGGGAGGAAGCAGAGCAGTTGTTTTAAAAGCCATCTTACTCTGAATTGAAAGTTTTCAATGCATTTAAGAATTCAAGGCCAAACATGCAGATACAGACAGAAGGTATCCCACATGTTGATTCCTTGTCCGCTGTTACATATACTCTCTGGACGGTTCCGTACTACTTTGTACGTAGCTTTAAATATAGTACATGCTTGACTCAGTACATTTTTCTTATCATACCATGCAACATGTTTATTGCTACCTCTGCAGTAGTGATGCATTTTAGTTGTATTACAAACTCCACTGACGTGTTTGGTCGCGATGAATGATGTTAGATCACCGGGCTTATTTCACACAGAACTCCTCATATCACGTTTGGGTGTTAATGGTGAATTCGTTCATAAAAATGCATTTTGATTTTGAGTTGTAGATATTCCGGGTTCATTTGTCTTTATGGGACAGCATTCTGTGCTAAACAGCCCCAGCAACGATATCACAATAATTTAATTTGCATTATTTACCTTTCTGGGCAGCAGGGAAACATCGCAAATGCATAGATGGGCACTCATTCACTAATTTAAAGGTGACATATAGAGTACATATAATGTCTGGAGTCTCTTTAGTAACTTCCCCAGCCAATGTTATGTTTTGTGAATGATTGCTTTGGTGCAGGTGCATTGGCAAACCCTTTTAGAATGTGAATGTTTTTTTTAATTTTTTTTAAAAAGAATCCTAGTTTTTAACTGTATATTTCTATATATTTTCTTTCTGTCTAGTAATGAGTAGAATGTCTTGGTCGTAATCATTCATAGGGACCCTTTCAACGTCCATGGAGAAAAGGACTTTATTAGATAATTCAGACTTCATTAGCTTGGCCCTGTGTGAAAACCTGAAATATCACTACATCCTTGAATGGCAAACTTCCTCATAAAGGAAATTTATTGAAACAAAATGAAAAAATTCTTTCAATTCTAAACCACATTACTGTCTTTAACACACACAAAAAACATCAAATGCAATTACTGCACCTAGACTACAGAACCATTTAAGGTCCTTTTTTCTGAAAACACCATTCCTGTAGCATAAGGGTTAAAAGGAAGCCCCAATGGTCTGTACCCCTGTCCCTAGACGGGCCTTTACCCAGATGGCACCCCTCCACACCACCAGGATTTTCTCTTCTCTTCTATTTTTTTGGTGGCAATAGGCAGGCTTTTTGGGGACACTGGTGGCAAAGATGGAACAGACAATCTGTTTTGAGACACAGACAAGCCATTTAGGGCAAAGATGGTACAGGCAAGCTGTTTATTACTAGACATTACACAGTCACATAAACACATAGTCACACACAGTGGGTTTCTTTCCTGGCTTTAAGTCAGCTCTGTTTGAAGGAACTCTGAATCAGGAGAATTAAGACTTTGTTCCTGATTGAGTGAAGGAGGTCTCAGCCAGAGTTCTGATTCCATAGTCCGGCTGTCAAGCTTCTTTTTTTTTTGTGTACAAAAAATGGAGGGAGACTGCCGATTGGGCCTTCAGGGCGGCCGTGCCCCTTACAACTGAAGTTTTAGCTCACTTATGCATTACACTCATGGAGATTTTTGATCTGTATCATGTGAGTTCACCTTTCACTCACAAATGCATTCTAGAACCAAATTCTTCCTGTATGAGGCAATAGTTTAACGTACTGAGCCTTATCTGTGAGGTACAATTGTTCTCCATCTTGGCACAGCCAGCGAGGTGGTCCATGTCTGGAGTCGTCTTTACATGCAGATATGGTAAGCAACTAATTTATGGATTAGGACTAGACACCTCATTATGGAGACCTGTGATTTCCCTTGTAAATGGCCCTTTGAGCAGTGGTGCACCAGAGAGACTGCCCCCCATCACTACCCCAATAACAACCTCTGGTTTTGCTGCTGGATTGTCAGCCTCGGCAAGTATCCATAGACTGATATACTGAGATGGGGGAGAGTTCTATTGTGTATTGCCCAGTCTGTGTATTTTGATTGGCCTTCAGTTACTAAAAAAAATGGGATCTTCCTAATGTCAGATGAAGGGCAGATTTTTTGCTATTTCCCTTTTCCCATAACCAAAATACTGCATATGGGAATTATTGACATCTACCTTTTTAAAACTGCACGGGACATGTTGTATCTTGTCCCGTCAGACCGTCACAGTGAGTAGAACCATTACAGTTGTAATTAGGAAAAGTGTAAGTTTTCAATAGTATACCTTTTTAAATTTGCCAATATGTCCCTTTTTAATAAATTGGCTTGTTCAGATTTGTTTCTATCATTTCCAGATGCAGCTCACTGTGCAGATATGTATCCTGAGAGACCCGGAGAGCCATCTGTTTTACCAATGGCAAGAAACTTTATCTTTGAGCTGCTTACAAAATGGCTACAATCATAAACAACTTTAAGATGTCCACTTCAAGTCTCGGTTCTGTTGGCCCAACTATCTAATTTGTGCTCTAAAATGGTAATAAACCTATTGTACCATCACAATCGATTGCTGTCTGTGTTTCATTGTTGGCATAATACGGTACGCTTTCCTGAAATGTCTGGAACATTCAAGGAACCATGCAAATAAATATTTGATTGCATTGCATATGCTTGTATTTTTTTTAACAATTTCTAATGATGCATGTTTATGTTAATCACAAGTCGGTGCATGAACGTAGTGTAAAGAATGGGGCAAAAGTCTATTTTTCCCCAAACAAGCATGGATTTTGTTTGAGTTCTTCTGATGGCATAAATACAAAGGTTTCGAATAACTGGACCTGCAGTACAGACTTACATGGAATGCCCATACAGTAATAGTAAAATAACTTTATATATTATATTTTGCTTTTCATTTAAACATACTTTTTGTATTTGCAGTTAAATGCAACACAAGGGAGAGGAACAAAACTCAGAGGGGATGAAATAGGAATATCTTCTAACCCTTATTACATTTCTAAAGATAGGTACAGGTGCTGATGCTGTCAGTGTTACCACATATCTAGAGAAACTATGTGTATGTTTAAAAAAGATTGTATTCTTGTCCATATTGAATACATAATTCAAAACATAATGCAAATTCTCTGAAAAATACCCCTCGATGGATGCAGACAACCCCCGGTGCTAGCTGCACCTCCTTCCGGCTGCAGCGGAAGTTGTCTACACGAATTGCATAGACGAATTAAAAACAAAATATTTTTCTCAATCATAGCTTTTATTAAAAAAAATAGTTTACAAAGTTTACATGAATTAACATTTACTGGTAAAACTTTTTTCCTATATGGTCGTCTTATATTCAGGCTTTTTCTTTTTTTTCCTAAATTAATATTCAGATTTTGGGGGGTCGTCTTATAATCGAGCAAAGGTACATCCCAAACCACATGATTTAGAAGTTGCCCCCCCCCGTGGTCCAACATATGTTTCAGCATGCATTGCTCCTGGAGTTACATAAAACAGGATATATAAGGCGAAGGGTTCAATTGCTAACACAATTAGCACGTCCCCCCTAAATACGCCACTGCTTCCAGTACAATACCTACAATGTCTACAACATTGTATAAGATACATTTATGTAGTGATGGATTAATAGGACGGCAGGCAGAGTCAAATTGTCCATCTGTGGTATTTCAGGTGTATTTATGGCTAAAATAAACAATAGATGATAGGTAAGCTTTTGTGATTCATTTACATCTGAAATGAACCAGTGGATCACTATGGGTTTGTCTATAAAGAAGGCATGTTCTCTAAATTTAGCAGACATGTAATGAGTGGTTCAATCCACGTAATTCTACATCCTGCCCAGTGTACATCGATCTCCAAGTCTCTGTTGAAGATTGAAAAGAAAACGTAATTAAATAATGACTGGTTGCACCATTGCCCACTTGCAAGTTAATCGTTTTCTTCGTTTTGTCTCAATTTTCACTTTCTGCTTGTCCAGTTACCATATGCCATCCATTGCTGAACTTCAGATATCCTAGTCCCAGGTAGGTTTTAGAGAAATACTTGTATTCCTTTTGTGTCACCATGCACTATTAATCCTTAATGGTTCTGCACTAATGGTGACTGAGTTTTGAGTCACTTGACCAACTTCTGTATCACCCCCCCCCTACTAAAGAGGTTTATAAACCAGATGTTAACCATAACGGGCAATACAGATCATATGTTAATGGAAAGAAATGGGACAGATTATGGTTACATAAATGTCAGCCTCCCTCAGTATGTTGATAGAACTACACCGGTGAGGACAGACACCTAGGTCATGTTTGAGTTTTTTGCCTGTTAATCTTTACCAGAAATTTAACTGGTTATTGGCGCAGTTTAAACAATTTGCTGGAAGGAGATGCAGGACTTATATTGCTTATACTAGTTTGGGAAAATGGACCTCCTCGCTACCATGTTTCGACCAAGAGATGGGTATTTACTAGGATACACGTAAGAATATTGTTTTATCTTCTTTCAGAAATTACTTTTTTTTCTAGTGTTCCAGCATGCTGCATGGGTTATACCTACCAAACAACGACTGATATAGCAGATGCTGTAGAACAGATAAGGAATTAAATATAAAGTGTGCGTTATAAAGTGTCAGATTTATTAATTAACTGGTTCTAGGGCAAACTTACACTGAATTAAGTTGAGTACCGTATTTCCATTTGAGTTTTTAGCGCCAAACATCAATCTTTTAGAATAGATAGTTTCTATGTTTAGTGCAGTACATTTTTCTGTTGTAAAGTTTCTCTTCAATCACCGATTGATACTGTACAAAAGAAAGAATAGCTTTAAAACATAATAACTTGAATTAATACCGTTTACAGACCCTACTTTAGAGAAAAGTGAAAATGTTGTATTTGTATTAAAACCTTTTTGTTCTGTTTACTCATGTATTCATTTGGTATCAGAAATATTGTAATATTTTTTGTTAAAGTGCCATAAGTAATTCTGACTTTATATCTATAAATTGCTAGATGAAATTGCTAGATGAAATTATATTTTATATTGCTAGATGTAGTAACTACCCCAAATCTAAAATACAATATATTGAAGTACAAATTCTATAGAGGTTTTAGTTTCTGAATTAATAATTTCCTCCTACATTTCTGCACTGAGTGAAAGGCAGTTGTACTTTGATTGGAAGCAATGACAATTAATTTACCTAATTATCTCCATACAAAGGCAGAGAACTGACTAGCACTTAGGAGCTGGCTGTGAAAGGTTTCAGCCTTGGAGTGTAGATGAATTGGACTGTCATTCTTAATTACAGGTCTTCATGTCACAATTAAGGTGGGAGTGCAACACCAATTCATTTTTATTTCTGTAAGAGAACATAGAAAACCCCTTCTGTTCTATTAATTCTAATTAATCATTTGCTGATAATTCAAACTTAACATCAATTAGAGTATTTATCATGAAAATATTTGTCATAAATCCTTTGTGTTCTTCTACTGCTGACTTTATATACAGAACTTGTATCAACTTCTTTGATAGTATCATTGATTATTAATGAACGTGTTTTGGTGGAATTTGTTACAAAAAAAAAAAAATACGTTCAGGGGTGCAATAAACCCAGTGCATGGCACCCAGGTGCCCCAGTGACAGAGAATCACTGTGGAGTCATGTAACGATGTACCACAGAGTGGTAGCTATAGTGAAGACAGAGCACAAGAAAGGTAAGAAGGAGAGAGGACAAGCAAGTGTCAGGGGTATCCACGGAGCTCATCAGCCGAGTACTCACTTACCCAGTCGGCAGCAGGCACCTCCGTGGTTCCCTGGAACATTAGGCCCAAAAATGTACAAATTGGGATCATCACCAGCAGTATGGGACACGCATGTGCTTACTGCACCCTTTTATAGGGTTTGCAGCAGAGACATGGTAAGGCTCATGAAGATGACATCACACAAGGGGGCGGATTAATAATCAAGCACTGTATAAAAGGGACAAACAGGACTTTACGCAATGTTGAAATTGCAGCAGTCGGATGTTGCTGTGATCCAGATCCTTACATTCCTTACCAAAAGGTTTTTTACCAAGGTTTTTTAGACTTGCTCTTTAACCTCATCACTGCAAAAAGTATTTTTGGTCTTTGGTTCTCCTCATTAACCCCTGCATTGCTGACTACTTTCCTGAACTTGTATCTACTTGCTTTTGCCAATAAAGTTACTTTATTGCACTATTGATATTGCCGGGGATTTCCTGCATCATGAAATCCTCACGTTTGAACCTAACAGCAAGCTATATTGTGGGTGGGAGAGGGGTGAGAGGAAGAGGAGAAAGGGAAAGAAGAAAAGAGAGAGTGGGAAGGAGAGAGACGAGGAAGAGATGAGAAAGGGACAGGATGAGGAGGAAAGTGCGTGTGAGCATATTTTGTTACCATGTGTGTCAGGGGTTAGTGGCCCTTGGGAGAATGTGTGTATGTATGGAAAGTTGTATGGGATTACAATGAGTGTGTGCATTCATGTATGGTGTTAGCACACCTTTGCATGTTAGTGTGTTTTTAGTGGGGAGTGGGCGCCAAAGAAATACTGCACTCACATGCCACTAACCCTAGGCTCATCCCTGGTCATTTTTTAACATACACATACAATTGCCATTTGTACTTGGATGTTGAATAACTTATATACCCGCATATGTAACCATTTCATCAACAGTACAACGATATCAATGAAACTAAATAACACTATTTTCCTGCTGTGTACAGTTGTTAATATAGATAGTACAGCATATAGATCAAATGTGTATATAAAGCAAATCTTTTATTTTTGCATGTAGGTACAGTTGGAAAAAAAAGTTAAAAACACAGGTAGAGTGAAGTCGGTAAATACATTGCATCAAAGCAGAAGTCTTGTAAACTGGAATAAAATGAGAGGTTTGCAGTGTGTCGCTGTGTATGTACAACCAAGATCAAGCCTTCCATCACTGGGTCGCAGATGTTGTGGTAGCAAAGAGAGAGTGAATTAAGATGCCTTATCTCCCAAAATATGTTCACTTGACTGATATGCCTGTGTTCACATCCACCCACCAGCAAAAGAAGGAAGTAAGTTAACTCCCTCTGGATTCTACCGAAAGTAGCGCACACAGGGTAATAAAATACAGCCATCGTTTTGATTTGTAAAGAACAGAAATTATACTATATGTAGTATTTAAATAAATATAGTGCTGAAATGCCATTAAAAGATATAAAAAATGGGTTTTGATTTGCAACCTACTAGATGAGTAAAATTGGGTTCTGCTTCTGATTTGCGATTGGAAACATGTTCCCACATCGAGAAGATAATTAGCTATGAGGTTATTTTTTACATCGGGGACAGATTTTCAACAGTGCTTCAGGCACATTTAGGCAGATTTAAAAATTACATTTTGTAGAAGAAAGAGAAACAAACCGCATTTAATTCTTATTCATACCACATGTTAAAGTTATATGGGAAATCTTTTGCTTGTTGCATTTTATCTTGTAATGTGAACAGAAATGCATGTGTGTGTATTCAACAAGGAAAGATCTGAATTATTGTACAGTTTTAATCTGCCTCTTAATCTGAAAGATGGAGTAGGGTTCCCATACAGCAAATGTCAGGGATGAAAAATCAATCCTCCTAAAAAGGCTCATGATCCACTTGGAAGTATCTACCAAAACAATGCATTAAGGAATTTCACAGAATATTCTGTATATCCTACATTTTCTAATAATAAAGGGATTCTAATTTCAGTCCTGCTGCATAAACATGTTTTGTACAGGCACATGAGATATAAAATATAGGATTTCAAATAATTGTGTAAATCAATAAAACTTATTGTTATTACTGTTGACCACCAGAGCCATAACTCTGGGATAGTTTCTTCTTCCTCCAGAGAGGGAATTAGTGTTTCACTAAGCTTTTTGGGACTAGCCCTGCCCCCCATGTGTACCTTGCTACACAACGACCCCCCCCCACAAGAGGGAGATGTGTAGTGTGTAGGTAGTGCGGATGCCGCAAGTGCAGGGAGGAACAAAGAGGAGTTAGGGCATTGAAACCAGATGGCTCACTTTGGAGCAACTGTCCCTCTTGTGTGGAAGACAGAGCCCTGTTGACACCTATCTGTAGTGGAGCCATGAAATGTAGTCTACAAATCTATTTATTTTCCACTCATGGATTTTATTTGCATTTTATGTGGTATACTTATAATAAAATGGGAGGAGAGAATTTATTTAAAAAAAAACCCTTTTCAGTTGTTACTGTGATATATAGGCTTTCAGCAGATTTAATTTATGAGGGTAATTGACTTTGGACTGAACAAGAATAGAGCCCCCTACATCCCCCTAGGACTAGCCCAGTGAGGGTATATCCTGGGTCTTTGTCGCAGAAGAACATACATAAAAATGATACCATGTAGGCTATACCAGCTAGAAACGGAGCTCTGTACTGTATATGGACAATCAATGATTGTCTTCCTTGTTGTCTGGGACTGCAGTTGTAAGGTACAAGCTCTCCATGTAACATGAAGGGAGGGAAGTGAGACAAAAGATGGAAGGAGGCTGAATAGCCAATCAGAGCGAACTGTGTGACCTAACGCGCTCTCACTCTATGATATAGTAGATAAACCAGGTAATATACATACCTGCTGTAGAGCTGGCTCTTCGCCGCACATTAATCCAGAGCTCACAGGCGGCACAGGTTATAACATCAGAGGAGCAGCGCCGGCTACGACAATTCAAGTAACTCTACTACAGAATGGGGGCTCAGGGACATCCATTACAGTGGAGACCTTGAAGCAATTGCTCAAACACATTGCAAACATGTATTCAATGACAATGTGCATTGTACAACTATTTTCGCATTCATATCACATCATCATATTCTGCAGTGCGGTCTATGAAATCAGTGCTTCATTTAGAGGAGTAGAAGCAAAATGACATTTGTGAATTGATGATGGAAGCAGTTCACTGAAACATGGGTCACATATTAAATCCGTCTAGATTGTAAGATTGCGAGCAGGGCTCTCTACTTAATGTATCAATTTGTCTTAGTCTGTACACAATTGTTGGCGCTATATAAAAAAAAAAATATTAATATTAAATGATAAGCCCAGAAAAGACATTACATCTTAAAATGCTCCTCACAGGGGTTTCCTTAATATCCTCACAAACATACGATGATGTGTAAGTGTCATAGTGTTCATTAAATATCTTTTACATCTTCTGTTAGACTACAGTGGTATAAATCATAAAATTATAGAAAAGCATTGTAGACAATAATATGAGCAACAACTTAATTTCATCTTGGCAAATTCAGTGAACATCTTGACCTTTTAAATTTACGTAATCCACGGAATTAGCAATATTTACACATGAAAACGTATTCGTTTTGACAGCATCTGAGCAATGTGTGAAAATGTCAAAATAACAACTAGATAAACAGTGATGTGATCCTGGAAACTTTGTTACACAGAAAGTACTGCTGAGTTTTAAAGTGTCAGGGAGAAAAACAATCTATGTAGGTACTGCCAGGAAAAGTCTGTATGTTTCATTCCAAACGTTGTCATTTCCTTAGCAAAAGAAATATTTGGCACTCGTCATAAAATAATTAAAAACAACACTTAGTTATGCACTTCACTTACTTTCTGTTAAGATTTTTAACATTAGATTTTGAATCTAAGTGGAAGCATCTTATTGGGTCAATGTAAAATTTGTTACATTAAGTATATGTTAAGCATATGCTTTAGGGACCCCATACATTTCTTTCGCATGGGGAATGAGCTTGCATGACTTTACATCTTTTTCATTGTTGGTCCCAATAACGTTGACCACGAAAAGCTGCTGAGTTAATCCATCGGATTTATTCAGCGTTTGGCCAGTATTGGTCAACTCGCCTCGTCTTGGAGTAGTGTTGATTTTGTCATGCTAGAACCCTTTTTGAACCAACCAGCTCAACTCTGTGAATTGCCACAGCTACATATACATACATACAGAATCTTGACACCAAGAACATGGCCTCAAGTGAACAGACAAGTCTTTCAGTATAAATATTTTTCTGGCAGTTTCAAGGTGGCATAAGTACAGCCATTACACTTAAACTGCCAACACAAACCCAGAAATGCTGGCTTCTGCTGACAAGGAGACTCCAAGTGGTCCTATCTCCTGTGTACTAGTGGGGAAATATCCCGACCAGTGCAGAGACCATAGGATGCTCCATTAGGTCCTGTAGGATAACTAGCAAAATATATTTAGGCCATAAAAGTATATCTTAAAGAGTTTGGCTGCACCAGCCAATATTTTGTGGAAATCAGTGTGATCAATTGATAAGGGAGCAACATATTTCTCAGTGACAGATGCAGGGATGTGAAAATTACAAATGTGGATGAAAAAATAGATCCTTAACAAATACTGAATTTGTCACGTCCCCTTGTTAACAATTTTCCCAGGAGACTAAAATTAAGCATTGTGGATGGAAGTAAAAATAGTTAAGAGAGGAAATGAGTCACAATAACTGGAAAATTGAAAGACCACAAATGCAACCATTTGATAGCCATTAAAAAGTATCCTTTTTCCATTGGGTAAGTTTTTAACCTAGCATTGTGGGTGGTCTAAGGCCCATGCTATTCCAAGCATATTGCACAATACATCTCACTATAGGCTGCTTGTAAGAGTCTTGTATTTAAACAGGTGAACCACTACGTGCCCTTGTGGTGAGCAAAGAGTTTAAATACATGGTAAAAATATAGACTACAAAACAGTGGCCCTTTTATGCTATCCAGATGATGGCATATGTATTAACCCCTTCAGGACCGGCGTTTCTGTACTGCGTCTTCAGTTGAAGACCGCAGGTTTTTTAAAAATATTTAAATTCCGTGCTCGTGATTCGTTGCAAAGCGGTCACGTGAATGGAATTGAGGGGGAGTGGCTGCTACGGATCGCTGGGGACACCCAGCAGTCAGTAGCAGCCGCCCCTCGCGATCCCAGCATTCATAGCGACGCTGGATCGCGCATCATTGATGACGTACCTGCTACGTTCTGGTCTGGCGGTGACCTTTGACCAGGAAGTACCAGGTACGTCCTGGTCGGGTTAAACATAAAAACCTAGAATTTGACAGCAGAATCTTGGTATTGTCTTAGATTCAGGATAGATGCCTCATGCATTTTTAAATACCTCCACTGTATTAAAAGAATACATTATGCCCTTTTCAAGAAACTAAAGGCCATTTAGACATTTTGGACAATGTTATGCTTCCAACTTTGTGAGTTTTTGTGACAGTTTTCTATTACAGGATGCCAGTGTCAGAGTGGACAAAGCAATGCCCATAAAGACATGGTTGGATGAGTTTGGTGTGGAAGAGCCCTGACTTCAACCCCATTGAACACCTTTGGGATGAACCGGAACATGGATTGTGAGCCAGGCCTTCTCGCCCAACATCAGTGCCTGACCTCACAAATGCTTTACTGGATGAATCGGCAAAAATTTCCACAGAAACACTGCAAAATCTTGTCAGAAGATGAATAAAAAGGGGAACAACTACATATTAATGTGTATTATTTATAATGCCATGCCATAAACGTTGGTGTTGGTGTAATGGTCTGGTGTCCCAATAGTTTTGTTCATATAGTATATATAAATAATTAAGTTATAGATAGATTTAGTTTTCAGTCCACGGTAAAATTTAAATGTATGCAGAAGACCCTTGCTATGTTGCTACTGCTTGATCTCAGAGGCAAAGGATCAATTGCATCACGACATATAGTTCATTGGCAGCTGCTGGATATCTGCTTCTGTATTTTTAATACCTGCTGATACACAGGATAAACTACATCACAACGTACAATGCATCTGCATTGTTTAATACCACCTACAAACAGGATCAAGTGCTTCACAACTTGAAGTTTGTGGGCCCATTGCTTGCTGGTAGCCGATTTCTGCACTAGTGCTGTTTATTATCAGCTGAAATATAGGATCACTTGCTTCACAACATAAATGTTTACAAGCCGGCTGTTGGCTTCCTGCATCAGCTTTGTTCAACGCCTGTGGAACTCACTTCACCACATCTTCTCCAGGTATAAAGGCCAGGACATACGTAAGATACAGATAAGATCTTGCCCCGGTATCATTGTGTCTTAGGTTACGATACCCTGGTAAAGCGATGGTCCTTCCCTTGCTTTTTGGCACATAGGCCTGGTTTCCGTAACTTTCTGGAGACCACCTGGGGAAACTATGTTGATGATAATCTGGAACATGCATTTTTTATTTTGGGAAACTGCTAATGTAGTAATTCCATGACATATACCGGTAATCTTGTACATGTCCAAGGCGGCTAGGGAATAGCAGTCCAAATTTGAGGCATTGAACAGTTGGGTTTCAGATGAGTTCAATGACTATAAAGAGGTCTCCACTGGGTCTGAGGCTACCTACTCCCAGTTTAAACTGCTTTTGGACTCACACCTCTTGGAACGGGCACAGTGACATTTTGTTTACTCCCACAATAAATTTTATCGAGGAGGTAATACAGCAGGAAGATTCTAGGCCACTATGGTTAGAGGAAGACGAGTAGACATCACGTGACCCATACTCGTTCAGGGTCGAGGGTTGCAAGGGACTGGTCCTTATTTTTCTCTTTTTCTCCCTTGCTGAATGTTATATACCATGTGCTTAGGGTCTCATTATGGAAACACTAATAGAGTGGGGAGCCAGACCGGAGAATGATCTTTTTATTTGAATTTTGGGGTTTGGGGCTCTACGATGGAGAGATAAAAAAAAAAATACAGTGGTTTAGATACATTAAAGTTTTTTAATAGAAATACTTGTTCCCCAGTTCTGTATAAACACAACATGATAGAAATACTGCAGTTTCTTTAATCATTATACAGATAAGCAATCTCTGCTGTAAAGCATACTGCTTTATTGTTTTTGTTTACTGTTTACCAAACAACCTAGACATAAATCTTGAAGTACAGATAAGGTTTGTTTTCCGTACTGAATAAAATAAATGCACATTGCTTTCCTAATCACTTAGACATGAGAAATAGCTAACTATAATCCTACTTGTTGAACAGAATGTTAGGAACTTTTTTCAATATTGTTGGTTAATGAATTACTATTAGAAATTTAAAATGATGATTTTAATCCATCCCCAGGTATATTAATGAGCAGGGGGATACTGTAAGACAAAGCAGCACTAAGAATACATTTTACCCCCAGCTTTCTGTAAATCGTAGTCCACTAATTTATTAGTGACCATGATACTTGAGACTCCTTTACTCTTAATGCCACACATACACTAAGACACTGGCAGGGGCGGGCTGGCAACCTTAGGCCTTGGGGGCAAGTCTAGTCAAGTGGCCCATTGCGCCACTGAATCAGCCCCCCATCCATGCCCATCATTTCCTAATTTTCTAACGCATATTGATATAATTTGATGGGATTGGGAGTACATCAGTACACTAAAAAAAGTCATCATACACGGGAGGCCTGAAGCCTCACTTAGTGGCAATAATCCTTTTTAATAAAACATGCAGATTGAAATAGAGTAAATAACACAAAACCTTCACTTTTTACTCTCACTGATTTCTGGGCCTAGAAAGTTTTACAAATTCAGGAGGGTGTTTTATCTCTGTATAAGTAAAAATTAAATAGTTCAATTTATTCCTAGAGTAAGTATAGTGCCAGGAAACAGATGACCAAATACACACAGGCTCTGCACCCAAAAACACACCAGGACAGGCTCTGCCACACCGTCACCCAAACACACACACCAGGACGGGCTCTGCCACACCAACACCCAAACACATACACACCTGGACAGCCACATCGACACCCAATGTCACCATAGGGTCCTCGCTCTTGTAGCAATATCAGAAATAACACATCAGTAGTGTAGGCTGCTGATCGTATATGGGCAGAGCTGTAACTAGGGCTCTTGGTGTCTGGGCCAAAGTTAAAAGTCCTTCCCTGTGTTGGCATCACACATCCATTTCTGTTAAAGCACACCCATCACTCTGCAGCACCTGGGGTAGCTATATCTCCTGCCCATGAAAGTTAAAACCCTGTTCCTAGGTGCTCCCTTAGTTAAACAAACCAAAAGTCCTATAAAAGTCCCATAAAGGCGTGTGACACAGATAAGGCAGCATTGCGGGTATGCCAATGCTTCTTGCAAGGAATTAGAGAATTTGGAACCCCTTGATCCAGTCAACTGCATGCTACAACAATGAAGCCAGATCATAGGCCACAGGAGCTTCTGTAATAAGATAATTCTTATGACTGAAGAACAGTTTTCCTTTTAATTACTTTGGGATCAGTTTCCCATTTAAGAATTGCTTCTTCCGTATGGATGATACATTTTGCCTGTCCTTTTCTCACACACAAAATGAACGTCAGAGCCCTGTGAGTCACTCAGGGCGGAAAAGGGACATACATTTACCAGAAAAAAAAAACTTTCAGGACATATTACAAAAGTATTGTGCCTAAAAATCTAGTGTGTGAAAACATATGGAAAGCAAAACCCACGGTGTGAGTTTGAGATACGCCAAAAGCAAAGGGTCATGGGACAATTCAGAGGTTAACAGCAGGGTTTGCAGCTGTCACCAGCTAACAACCAGACCCTCATAGCTTTGCCTTGCAAATTACCCAGGGAAAGGTTGGAGTATACTGTTTGTATAAACCTAGCTTTTCCTAGGTGGTGAATGTCACAAGCTTTACATAGGAAAGTATATATAGGTTTTATTAAAGTACACCAGAAGATGCTTGCGTACAGAAAACCTATATGGTCAGCTAAAAAAAATTAATCCAGTTCAAATTCTCGAGCCTTTATTGTCTGCAAAGCCAGCATGTAATGAACCACTATTTAGCATCACAATAGCAGAACCTCAAAGATTTCTTCCAAAAGTTGTAGAGTCGCTAATGACGTGTCTTCAGATATTGCATGTTTCCCTACATAATGATGTGGTGTCACAGTAGCCACAATACATACACACCAAGTAATCGCCAAAACTGAACGTCTCAGAACTGGCTCTCCGGAGCTCTCTCTTGCTCCTCATAGGAGGCAGGAAGGCACGTGAGATGTGAGATTAAGGAGTAGGACAAGCTGCACATAGAAGCTAGACCTAAATCCCCTTCAAAGCGTGCCTGGAGATCAAACACACGGAATTTCCAGAGCCTCTGGGTGAAAACTATCGACTTCTCAGATACCCTTCTGAAATACCACATATTGGAGGGGAACACTTTGTATGAGTTGATCACCCTAAAACCTGTATGAGAATATGGAATTTAGTTCTACACGCCAGCGGTCATCATCAATCATACTCAGTACTGATTTAAAGGCTGAAAGCCATGTCCTCTGACTTCTGTATTATCAGCTGGGCAGACTGTCTCTAGAATGAAGATCTGTAGATATAGCCGATAAAAATACTATTGTGTATGTTCAGAACCATGGACAGAGAAGTGTTTTTGATAGGCTGGGCATAACATCTGTCTGCTGTTAGCACCTGGGTAAGGATCTCTGGGAGCATCTATATGCATATGGTGCTGTATATACGTAGGGTGCCCATTATGTGGGCCATATGGCTGACTTCTCAGCTTTAATCCTTTGAGCCATGGATCTTATTGTAGTCCCTTGCGTAAATACATATCGCTTGCCTGCCTTCGGGGATAGGTAGTGATCAGCTGTTGTTCTGGATATAGCTCCCATCAGGGCTGGACTGAAAATGAAATCCAGCCTGGGAAAAGGATGCAGCAGCCCTCGGCATGCAAGCTCCCACTACATTTTGTGACCATATGGCCAATAGTATATCTATGTGGTATTCAGCCACGTGGACTAGCCTTCCGGACAGAAAGCCTACTGGAAAGTTGTTCCATATCCCAGTTGGCCAGTCCAATCAGGGCTCCCATCCTCAACCACTATTTTGCAAGCCAAAGACTGAAAATCATACAATAACAGTTAGTACTCGTTGTACAGCTCTGTGGAACATGATGGCACTATACAAAGTATTAAATAATTTTAACAGCTATAGCAAGCTATTTGACCTTTTTTCTCTTTTTGGAAAAAAAAGATAACTTGTTGCAGGAGAACAGCCCTGGACATCTGGAGCGTTCAGTATATGTTTATTTTGGATCTGCGTATCATTAAAGAATCATCTACAACTACAACACATCTAAAGGCTCCTTAATTTATAGTAGCCTATAGTACTGATATTTTAGTACGGTCTGTGGCCATAACCCTGACAGTTCAAATTATTATTAGTTTGATCTAGCCCAGTTTCCCTATTTCTGAATAGTATACATTAAAATGTAGGTCTTTTAACTATGCCATCAGCTATCTTAACAAAAAAAATCAAACCACCAACTGTTGTCTAGTACCATAAACTCTCAGCACCTCCAGCATGAGGGAACAGGAAAAAAAGTGTAGGGTGTCAGGGGGTACCAGGGCTTATTTAGGGTCCAGAGATGGATCTTCCCAGTGTGTCCTATAAATAAATATCTTGGTATCACCTTAAAGACATATATACCATCATAAAAAATGAAAAGTATAAATAAATGTTGAGTACAATAGTTTATTATTATGCAATATTGACCTAAAAATGTAGTTTTTCTTTTGCTGGTTTGAATTATGTTTGCTTTCTGTTTATGTGCTAACTATTCTTCGTCTTAACCCCTTAAGGACAATGGGCGGTCCCTAAACCCATTGAAAGCAATGCATTTGTCATTAAGGGGTTAAAAGCTTTGCTTTAACATAGATTTTCAACAAAAAAATTTTGCTCGTCAGAACCAGGCATTCCATTGCTGGCATCAGGGTCGAGTGACCCTGTATTAAAGTGGATCTGACATTTTTATTGTTTAGGATACCTATAGGTTGGGTATAGGTTAGATACCACAGTTAGCCCTATGGGTGGAAAATAACCATTTACTAGGCATTTAAAGAAAAATGCCATGTATTTAGGGTCGTGATTACTTTACTTAGCCTAAGCTCACATGTCAGAGGTGTGTCCTCCCCCAGCCTTACTCACAGTCTGTAGAGATAGGACCATGACACATTCTCAAACAAGTTCGTGCCAAATTCCATGTCGTTCAATACTTTTCTTGGGGTATCTAAGCAAAGTTTCTCATCAGTATCTGTTGCTATCTCACAACTGATCTAAAATCTTCAGCCCCGTTCAAATCTAGTGAAGCTCCAGGCCATTCAGATTTTTTTTAAAAAAGTCAATTTCACTTTGGCGTAACAAACCTGGTGTTTTAATGTGCCTTGAGGCAAGGCCTCTTGTCATGAAGAAAACAATCTTATCAATTGCGTTGATAGGGTCTCTCAGAAAAGGAAAACTGTTAGCTTCCAGGATGATCTCTCTAAAATAGCGTCCATTCCACGACCCCCATTGTTCATTAATCACCCACGTTAGCCTTTTCACAGTAAAACACACAAATATGCCAATGTCTTGTTTTTACACTTCTTGGAATCGCACATAACGCTCAATACACACGAGACCATACTTTCAGATCATATAATGACATTTTCACCATCGTTTATCATCGAGGCTATAGACCGCCACCCTGTAATATGGAACTTTCCCTGGCGAGGTGCCCAGTCTACCTGCCTTGGGTTTTTTGCATCATTCATGTGGTTTATGTGTTCATGTGAGTAAGTGTCTCTATTTTGAGGTATGGAGGTTGGAGCTGTCCCCTGTGCAATAAGACGTTTCTGCAAGAGGCTTTACTGCGAACTAATGGATCGGCAAGCGGCGAGCGACTGCTACAGAGTGTGACATGTATGAATGTTTTATGAAGGGCAGATTATGCCCAGAAAGCTGTTAGCCCAGGCATAACCTAACCGTATACACCAGTACAGATCTCTGTGAAAAACGTGTTAAAAAAGAAAAATTAAAGATTAAAATGTTCCTCAACCTGTTTGTGCAGTTAAGACTGGAACCCAGACAGAAGGAGGAGGAGGGGACATGGGGGTGGATGTAATTTAACAATATATAGAGGGGGAGGAGAAGCCAAGGGGCTGGTTTAACTGGGTCTTTGGAGGAATCAGCAGAGAAGCATCAGATCACTGAAAGGACTGAGACAAATCTGAGTGTCTGAGAAGAAAGACAGTACCCAGACCCAAAGGGAGGTAAGTTTCCTTAATGCTTATATTGTGGGGGTACATGTGAAAGCAGGACTATGTGATTAAAGAAGGCTTCTATTATTAAGGACCTGGTCTGCAGCCTTTTGAGTAACACAATACACAGATCTAAAATGAGGATTAAACAAACCTGCTGTAAAACAACTTTCAATTAACCACATATTTGACTGCTGGCTTGATTGCATGCACAGTCTTTTCTTAATTAAATATCTATTTTTGAGAATATGGACTAATAATGCAAAACTGCAATCATTAACCTAGTCTATGTTTAGATGATTTGGTTATAATGGTTTTGCTTCTTTAGTTTTCTCTACATAGATGTTGATGATGTACATTTACAGTTGGCAATCCAATGAGTTCTGTTTTTTTGGATGTTGGTGCTGTTGCTCACTGTGGCACTGCATGAGTTAATGGGAACCAGTTTGTCTGACATGGATAAGGGGACACAGTATTGAGAGTTCCCAGTACAGGCTAGTGATGTATGGCTAAGTGCTCTACTCCTGATTGTGTCTGAGTGGGTTGTGTGATAAGGCTTTCAGAGCCTTTGTATAAATTGCTTTTTTGGCAACATTGCCCCTGTAATTATATTAAATATGGGTTTACAATGAATTGAAACAAAAAGGGAATTTGTGATCTCCTTTGTTATACGGCATACATTAGGGTATTCATTGATACGCTTTCATTGAAGTTGAACCGCCTCCCAGCAGAAGTGGTAGCAGCTAATACAGTGAGGGTTAAAACAAGACCAAGGACTTTGTGGCTTTATGTCATGAGCTATTGCACCAGATGTGCTGAATAATTCTGTTTCTATCATAGTGTCTGTATAATAGGTCTATGTTTCTTTCTATTTTCTGGCAAAACTGTCAGATCAAAGTGTAGCTGTCTAGTTAACAAATACACATTAATCAGTGAAGGGTATATGTGTGTGGTATAGTTATTTTGAAAAACAATTAACGTCCTGTTAGACATAGAATCATAACCTCTTGCAATATGATTACTCTGGTGCTTGCAGTGACATCATTAATTAACTGGTAACAACTTGTGCAGAATAATATTTATCTTATTGTAAATGATATTGTTTTGAAACAAAATGCTGGAGTGTTTATATTAGAATAGCATTAAAGCTTCCATTGTTTAATGCTCTGTAATAGTTTCATTTATTGACTTTGTAATTTGTACTTTGTAAACGTATGTGTTGCGTCAACAAGCTAAGACCTTCTGTCATCAAAAGTCGACCGCGCCTACTCCAAAGGGACCACAAGTGAGTTTTCCAAAGTAGGTCTATCCAAACTATGTGATAAATAATGTATTGGTTTCCAGCTATTTTTTTGTGTGTTGAATTTTTTGAAGGAGCAGTAAACCCTAGTTTTCCTTAGGAGCATAGAATATGGTCTTCCTATTTTTATCTACCACCCTCACAAAAAAGTAAAATTCCCCTACATTACACCTAAATATAAAGAAATATAAGAGAATGTTTCTAAGGTAGTTCTCTGCTGGGTTCAAATATTGAATTTGGTATCGGCCTAAAATGCCATGTACTTTAAGTGTGTTGATGTCACGACTTGTTGCTGAGTTAAGCTCTGTAGAGCAATTCATTATGCAATTTAGAGATTGAGGTATCAAGGAAAATTAAATTATAATAATATTACCACCTCAATAGACAGGGTTTTTTAATAGCCACCTTTTAGTAATAGCCAACAGTTCAGACAAAAAATAAAATAACCGTATTTGTACTGACTGAATCCTTTCTGTGGTCTTTTATTCGTTTAACATGAACCTTTTGATATGTGCATGTTGGTCAGGACTATTCTCAGCCAAGCTTGTTTCCCATCAAAGTATTGTTGGGACATTTGAAGTTGCTCTTTCCACTTGAGATGAATAGTGCCAGCCCAGAAGTTAGAAAATGGTAGCAATGTGAACATTTTAGCTGTAATTTTTAAATGAAAAATGTCTTTGGGAAAGTAGGTTGCAGCACCTCTCATTTTATAAACCGATTCATTTTATATTTCTGCTAACTGTTCATCTATGCTATTTTTTTGCCCCTTAGATTACGCCCAACAACACTCTGCCCATATCCCGACATCGCGCCCAACAACACTCTTCCCATATCCCTACATCACGCCCAACAACACTCTGCCCATATCCCTACGTCACACCCAACAACACTCTGCCCATTATCTACGGTCACAGCCCAACAACACTCTTGCCCTATCCGTTACGTCACGCCCAACAACCCTCTGCCCTCAATCCGTACATCACGCCCAACAACGCTCTGCCCTCAATCCGTACAATCACGCCCAACAACACTCTGCCATATCCCTACATCACGCGCCAACTACTCTCTGCCCTCATCACGTACATCACGCCCCAACAAGCACTCTGCCCTATCCCTACATCCACCAACAACCCTCGCCCATATCCGTCATCACGCCCAACAACCCTCTGCCCAATCCGTACACCCACGCCCAACAAACGCTCTGCCCTGCACCGTACATCACCCCAACAACACTCTGCCCATATCCTACATCACGCAACTACGTCTGCCCTCGATTCGTAACATCACGACCAACAACGCTCTGCCCTCATCGTAACATCTACGCCGCAACAACGCTCTGCCCTCATCGTACTCACGCCCAGAACAACGCTCTGCCTATCCGATACATCACGCCCAACACGCTCTGCCCTCATCCGTACACACGCCCAGCAACGCTCTGCCTCATCCGTACAGATCACGCCAGCAACGATTCGCCCTCATCCGTTAACACGCTCCCAGGCAACGCTCTGCCTCATCCGGTACACACGCCAGGCAACGCCGTCTGCCCTCATCGCGCTACATCACGGCCAACAACCCTCTGCCCTCATCCGAACATCACGGCCAACAACCCCTGCCCTCATCCGTTACATCATTCACGCCCAGCAACGCTCTGCCCTCATCCGTTACATCACGGCCAGCGAAACGCTCTGCCCTCATCCGTACATCACGCCCAGCAACGCTCTGCCCTCATCCGTACATCACGCCCAGCAACGCCCTGCCCTCATCTGCACATCACGCCCTTTGGCCCGCCACCCTCACTTAAAGACTTCAGTAGGTCTTCGGATCTTCTTGGTTCTCTTAGAAGAAGGGACCCAAGAAGATCCAACTCTCCCTAGGGTCTGGTCTGGGAGGGAAGGAAGAAGCTGCATTCTCTCTTTGTGGTAGTGCCAATGAAGATTGGTGGCTTGGTATTCACTGTGGCTTTATCGCTTTTGGATCAGCCACACCCTTTTTCTTCACATCGAATGTACAGTAGATGACAGGAGGTGCACGAGTACCTCGGGCTTCCAAAAAAAACAAAACGGTGTGTAATATCCACTTCACGTTTTCACTTCATATTAATCCCTGATGAAGGTTACACAAGAGTAGTTGAAACATACATTGGTGGATTTTGTTACTTTTACCCAAATGGCATATACAAATACACCCCAGAAACTATGTATTTTTCTGTAGTAGGGTCCTGGATCAAACAAATGGTTGATCCAGTGAGACATCAGATTGCTATTTTGGAGTTTAGAAGGAAATTTGTGTTTCCTTTGCAGATGACAAATCCCATGCATACCTCAAGTTGTGGTTTTAGCATAAGCTTAACACAAAGTTTAGCAAATTTTTGCACTACTATTTTTTTAATAGGAAAAGTAATAAAAAAGCTTATTTTTAGTGATTTTCTGTTCCCATTATATTATATTATGTATCCAATTTTTTAATGGTAAGCCAGCACAAACTTTATCTTTAGTTATTTCAATGTTTTATTAACACCTCTCTAGGAAGCACCAAAAGATACTTTAAATGCTACATTTACATTTTTAGACTCGATGAGCAAAATTGTTAAAACAAAAAAAAAGTCTAATCTGCCCATAACTCCAGGTAAACACGCAAATATGCCAATTACTGTATGATTTGCTATGTAAAAAGACTTTCTGCTAAAGCAACTGCCTTGGTACATGATGTATAGTTTTTGACAGAATGAGACATAATCCAGGTAAGTTCTCCTGGAAGGATCGCTTAAAAAAAAAATTGGGTCAGCAGAATTAAAGATCCAATAAATGTTATTTTTAACGCTTCCGACAGTGTCTGCATAGACATTGCCAGACCTAGTACTATCAGCAAGAGAAAGCAGGCGGTAGGAGGTGATCGGTGCTCTGCTAAGTAAAGCTGCTGTTTCTCAGACATTGAGCATAATGATTGTGCAAACCTTTCTTTCCATATAAGTAAGCTTTGCGTTAATTGTGCTAAAAATTACGTTTACTGGATGAATGCTCAGATCTGGCTGTAGGGGCCTTTTATTAGATGGTGGTTTTTTTTTTTTTTTTTTTTTTTATATCTTGTACACATATGAAAAAGTGATATGACATAAAGGTCATCTCCTTCCCCAGTGTAGAAATACATACCCACATTGACCATATAGTAAACATGACATTTCCTTAGTTTCTATACCGTTAATTATGGTGAGTGTGTATGTGTATATATACACTTTTTTATTGGGTTTTATACAGACACCAGGGTTGAGTTTATTACTCCTTCCAACCGCACACAGGGGTGCTATCCGCCCCCCACATTAAAGAGCTGGTTTTCATGTTTCATATAATTTTTTATTTTAAAGAAGATTGTGCTCTATATTTGTGGTCTATTACCGTACTTCTCTCCAACAATATAGTGGTTTTTTTTTTTGTCCTGCAGCTGCTGGACGTTTTTCTTTAAACAGGTTTGGCCCTGGCTTTACTTATACATTTTCTATGATACACTGCCCGATGAACTGACTCAAGACGGGGCTGTTGTGGATGACCTGCCAAAATCCAGCTGCCTTTTGGAATAATTTCTTCCAGGTTGTGTTTCTGTAAAGCATCAGATGCAGCTCCCTATAGGTTCTCCATCAAATATATCTCGTTGAGCTGCTTACTTTCCCTTTCATCTGCTTGAAAAGCCTGGGTGTCTTCCAGCTCTTCCATGGATCTGTATTCCTGCTGCATGCTTCTCCACAGCAGGAAGTAATTTGCTTCAAAAACTCAGAGGACCTCTGTATGTCACAGCTGCGTTTTCAGGCTTTTTGCGTAAAATATATTTCCTTTTATAAAAAAAACAGCAGTTTAGCACCTTTTGAATATTATACAGGACATGAAAATGGATTGATATGCACCTTCTAACAGATTTATATTCGGTTTATTTAAAAGGTAAATGGTTGCTTACCTGGAGACCAAGGATCTCCAAAATCAATCACCGTTAATATTTTATGGTTGATCACTTCTAGAGGAAAGGGAGGTGAAAGTTTATTCTCAGCTCAAAAAATAGGCTCATACAGAAGAGTATTTTATATTTGTATTATCCTGAAAAGCCTATGCGTAAAATGAATGCTGCGCCTAAAGTATTAATATTTAGTGATAAACTTGGGATTCTACCAAAATTGTAGAGCAGAATACAAGTGTAACTATAAAACAGTTTACTTGGGGTATTATAGAGCCAATGGCAATAATAAAATAGTTTTCTCCGCACTTTGCCGACTCGGTGTATATATGTATATTCATTGGCTGTATAATTCAGGATTCCAACATTATAGCAATCATCTTGACTCTACAATCTTCATCTGCATTCTAACCATCATAATACCAGGCACAGAATGTGCTTATACTTGGGTTCTATACAGCCTCAGGTCTTATTTTATTACCGCTACCTGACACAGGTTGGGGGTAAATAGCTGGGGGGGGTTTATGTATCATTTTTAGACGACAGAGTTGATTTTTATTCAGCCCCTCAGAAAATTTGAAGTTGGATATTAGTGAACGCAATCATACTCAAGTCTAGGTGACCACTTGACTTATTGAATAGTTCCAGCTGTCTTTAAGGTACATCTATTAAACTTTGAGCTTATAGATCAGACTCTTGAACTACACCGTGCATTATTATTAAATAAGTAAATTGGCAAAGTTGAATGTCATACCATTCACATGCCATCCATATTGATGTGCAAGCACTTTTTATCATGTGTAGATAAGGAACTAACATTTTTGGAAACGGCTCAGAACAGTGATCCATGTCACAAGAACAATGGATTACAAATTTCCCACAATAGACTTCCTTGTTCATTTGCACGTTTCATTAAACACTATTGTTAGTCGTAATTAATACAGGTACATTACTGGGTAGGCACACAGCATGTAGGTTTTTCGTCTGGTTACACTAATTTAAAGCACCATATGTCTAAGATAGACAAATAAAAGATGCCCCCTCCAAAAATAAAATGCAAGATGCACTCAGGGTAGCAAGCACAAAGGTTGTCTCCACAAGTATAGAGTTATATTATATATAATTTTACATATTCAATTAATGTAAATGCACATATACATTTTTAAATAATTAGATATTCATCTAGCGTTGTGTGTTTTTTCACTATAAGTGTATCTAGTTTTGATAGGATTTAGATTTAATTCAATGCTTTGTTGAATAATTATGCCTGTGGCATCCTCTTTTCACTGAGCCTATGCAATAGGGCATTGATTGTTTAGATAATTTGTTTGTAATGTTTCGTGTGGTTTCGTACTATTTACGATTTTCTTATTGCTTACTTTTTCACAGAACTGTATAAAATAATTTTCCCCATTTCTAATTTGAATTTGAAATATTTCACATCATCAAACTGATTTTGATATGAGTGGTCTGCAGTGTTTGGATTCCAGAAATAGTTAAACGGATAAAACAATGGTTGCGTGACAGAAGGTTATAGTTCATGGTGTATATTTGTGGGAAGGACTTCTTGCTAGTGGGGAGACCTCAGGGATCAGCTTTGGGACCTGTACTTTTTATTAAGTATGATATTAATGGTAAGGTAATGTATTTTTGCAGATGTTACACAGGTCTTCCATAGGGTGGGCGTTCCGGGTGGAAAAGTGAAACGGCAAATGATTTAAGTATATTAGAAGAATGGTCAAGAGTGTAGCGACTACAGTTTAATGTTGATAAATGTAAAATAGTGCATTTGGGACATACACATCCCAAGGAAGATTTTGGGGCACTGTTGTGTTGGTCACTTAAAGGTAAAAAGGCAATGTGATAAAGTGTCAGAAAAAGCAAGGGGGGTGCTAGGTTGTATAGCGAGAGGCATTAGTAACAGAAAAAGGGGAGGTGGTCTTACCACATTACAGATCTCTGACCAGGCCTCACCTAGAATATTGTGCATAGTTCTGGGGACCCCATCTCCAGAAGGATATTGATATTGAAGAGAGCTCAGATGTGCGCTACAAGTGGTTTGAGTCCTTACATCGGGAAAAATGGACAGACTAGATGGGCCCAATGGTTCTTAACTGCTGCCAAATTGTGCGTTTCTTTAGATTGCCTCATCATGTGCTGCTTTTTGAGACATTTTAGCCTACTTCACTTTGCAAGACAGGTTCTTTTTAATTGATACTGGGGCGTTTAGTAAAATTACATCCAATTATCAATTTGGTTAACTGGTTGAGTTAATAACTAAGGGTGCAATTATTTTTTCTCATAGATAGGGTCCCAGGCGGGGTACGTGAAATTACAATTTAAAAACTGCATTTTGTGTTTTCTTGGGTCATCTATGTCTAATAATAAAATTAGTTTGATCTGAAAGGTTTAAGTGTGACAAATATGCAAAAATAGAAAGGAGCAAATACTTTTTAACATGACTGTGTATCTTTACTCATAAGTTGTTTTTTCTTGTTCTTGTAGTGTTAATTTGCTTCCTTATTTTGTTTAATTCTTGTGGGATATTGTGTTTTTTTTCTCATTGTGTCTACTATTGTAGATTGGACTTTGTGGTTATCACTTATGATTGAGAGCCCATGTGTGAAAAATTTAGCAGATTAACATTAGATACAATTAACTGTAGTCAGACAGGGAAAATGTAGAATTCAAATACAGCTTTTTAACCTAGTGATCAAATTCAAAACACAAATGTGAAGTCTGCAGAATGCAGAGGGCCACAATACAGAATATGTTAGTGTTAGGCAAAGGCTCAAGAACAAGTGAAGCCTGTGTTCGGCTGCCAGAATTTGAAAAAGTAGCCATGCTTCTCTGAGCAAGAATGTCAGGAATTCTAGGATTTAGCTGTGTGTTTTTACGGGATTATTCTAGGAGTTTGCTGGAGTGGGATCCAAAGTCCAATTCCTGGAATAAACTTGGGGTTTTAACAGAATGTGTGCATGAGCAAGCACGGAGGAGTCAGGCCGTTGACGTAGTTCAGTATTGCACATAGTGGTACACAGTCTGTACCATTGAACGTGATGTGTGTGTCCTGGTGGGTAAAGGCACACAAATGTTACATATTACTTAACTTGGCAATGACTGGGGCATATTGTAAGACATTGGTGCCTATGGGCACTTATTGAAATGTCTTGCTCTCCGCACTCGCTGTGGTTCAATTCTGAGTGGTTCCATTCTAAATGCTGTTATGAGAGATTGGCTTCTAAAAAGTTAGTAAGAGCAGTTTATTTCCTGTTTCATTCACCGAACTTCCTTTATCCCTTTATGACAAGAAGCACAGGGTCATGTGACTACTAAGAAGAAGCACGGTTTCAATCAATGTGTCCTCCCAAAAGGCATTGGTCGTCTACAAGACACTTGCTTTTGGCAGTAGGCCATAATCCCATATTAAATACTGCATTACAGAATCACTGGTTTCCCCTTTTGGAAGGGTTCCTCAGCATACACAAGGCTCTTTCATAGAAAGGGAAACTCCAGTTTCAGCATTAATGAAAATATACTGTGAAAATACAGTTTTGCTCATATCTAAAGCTAAATACTAGATACATTTATGGTTATAATTTCAATTTGTGAGACTTTTATATAATCTAAATATAGTGCTCATTAATTTGGTTTAGATGTTTCATAAAAAGCCACAGGGTCAGGAGGTGTATTAGAGTCCTGCTCTTGCAAAGATGATCTTGATGCTGAAGATGTTCATCGCTTTGGCTACTCCAATTTTCTTCATCTTTTTTTTTCTTTTTTTTTTTTTCCCTCTTCTGGGGTTTGTAAACCACTAGGCACTGGTCTTCTATTTTTTAATGCTCCAGCCCTCTTCTGGTCTTTTAAATCCATAAGGACCCTTTGGTTTAATACCGTAAATGTTGCTTAATGTTACAAAGGTAAAAGAATATGTTGAGCCTAAATGAATTGACATTTTAAATAGAATAAGATCCAACAGTTCGACAGAAAAGGTAATGTAAATATTGATAAAAACTGTTATTATAGATCAAAACAGTATAAATGGTTAGATGGAACTTGACGTCTCAGGTTTGCTGTTTTGGTGCTTTATAGAACGTACACAGGTGTTTCGTTTATTGCAAAGCTGCTCTGGAATATTCATGAGCCCTTCTTCTTTGGCAGTAAATATGGTCGATTCTAAAGCTAAATAAATGCAGCTCAGTACATTTTCAACCCCGAAGAAGGCTGCAGGGAATTTCTAGTAGCCGGCCTTTATTTTGTTCCCAGAACCTATAAACATCCTGTGTGGTGGAGAGCAATAAAAATAATTTATAGGACTTAAATCTTAGAATGTACTGCTTACACAAAAGAAGCTTTTTACATCACTGCTAGCTCAGTACTGTGTGTGATGGAACAAGAGCAATGGCTCTTCTACTGAATATACAGCTTTTTGATTGTTCCTGTGGAAGTTCCGGGGGGTGTAGAAAATACTACTATTTACGAATATGTATTATACAGAAACTAAATTTAAAAAGCAGTTTGCTCTCTGTTCAAAGAGTCCTCAAATAATGTACACCCAATCCAATCAGTAGGGAAGAAGCCCTTCTTTCACAGGACATTACTCTATGGGGCAGGGTTAGTTTTTGCTACTTTTTATGAAAAGTGTCCACATGCGTGTCGATGGAGTAGAAAGACATTGTTTCTTCTAGAGTTTGAAACCTTGGCTCAGTGGTGAGGGAAACAAGCAGCTTCTTTTCATTGGAAACTTACAAATGCAATTTGCTGAACTTCCTTTTTTAATTCATTTTAGCTGAACCTTTGTATACGATTTGGCGTACTAAATAGAATGTGGGTAAAAAAAGGGGGCTGAATTCTGAATTAAAAAAACCCCCAACTATTCCTGGATTAGGTTTCAAGCATTATACTCGCTGCCAAGGAGGACACGCAGTTTGTCCATGACTCATGTGTTAGACTTTTACATGTACTTGCTGCAGTGAGAGTTTCTAGATCCATGCTGCTGGAAAAAATAGGAGTGAGAAGCACATCCCATCCCTGTGAAATGCAACATATTCCTAGGCTAAGTAATAGTAGGATAAAGAGACGTTTTGGGATTTAAAAGAAGCCCTTTGTTGCACAGATATATGTATTAGAAGGTAATAGACGGCCAGAGGACATATGTTTTACATGTGTACTGTTTTTGTTTTGGATCGGTAAAACTTAACAAATGGGTATGTCAAAATACTGTTCAGTTAAAATTAAGGAGCACACAGTTTTGGGTGTGGAGCCTGCTTAAACAATGAGATCTTTGTAGCGTCCACCACAAGAATTTGGTTTTGGTGTCTGGGTCGCTTGACAGATGAGGAACATCAGCTGGTTTCTGGATGGTTAAGGTTTGTATGTGATCCAAAATGCAACCTGTAATTGAATGACTGGAGCAAAACCTCACAGCCCAAAAATATATTAATATATAATAAACCTAGTTGGAAGAAACTGAATATAGCCTAAACCGAGTGTCTCTTGAGTCCATATTTATAGTCATTGGAGTGAAGCCTTTGTTTTTAAGTTCTAAAAAAAGAATGGAAATGTTGGATCTATATTTTTTCACAGATGGCCTTAAAGGGCAGTCATAACAAATGCATTGCCCAGTTGTGTAATGACAATTTTAAATTTCAGTTTTGTGTATGTATACGGTATGTGTGTGTATTTATATATGCCCTAAAATATCTTACTTCTTTACAGTCAGATCCAAAATCATCACTCTGTAACGTTAAGATTAGAAAGCTATATTTATACACTCTATATATAGCAAGACTGTCCAATTTGCACCATGCTACACATATTGGATTGGATAAAGTAAAAAAAATATAATAATAATAAAAATAATTAAATGTAGCCTCTTTAAAATTATCCCACCCTTCTATATACAAGAAACCGAAACCTGGAAAATACTGCCTCTGTAACTGCTAACACAGTAATAGCTAGTCATGTTTGTATCGAGACTATTAACCAAGGACTTCCCTTGCTGATAATATAGTTACCACCGTTATCCCTGTGTTTTCTTTGTGTTTGGAAAAACTGACTTTGCTAAATGTTAGGGAATATATCTCAGATTCTCTGTTTTGGGAGAAATGGGAGAAAATAAAAATCATTCTTTTGTTCTGTAGCAGGTGTGAGCATCTCTAGAGGGCGATTTGTGTTCTGTAGTGTGCTACTGTTACGGGCACATCAATTGGTTTTCTGGCTAACATGGCTTTTATTTCTACTGTGGCAGATTATGATCGTATTAAGGCTTTTAATTGGAAGCACAGAATTCTTACCCACAGGGCATTATCATAAAAAAACCAATAAATTAATAAAGTTAATTATCGGTATCATGTTAACACTTGTTACTGACTTGCTTTACCTAATAATAAGGGAAATCTAAAAGGTATATCTCTGTCTCTAAAGGATGGTTGAAGCAGCAGCAGAGTGTCTGCGATCAATTTGGAGGAAGTAAATGAATTATCATTCTATACTGACCGTTATTAATACTTGAGAATGGTCACCATTGACTGATTTGTGATTTTCTAATTAATGGTCAAATAAGGAAACGTACAATGCGCTGAATGCCTATTTTAAAAACCGTTTATTTGTCAATGCTAACCTACATTATTCTTTGAATACTTTATGCTCAAGGACTTCCCCTTTAAGTTACTACTGTTTTGAATTTTGGAATGATTTAAATATAGGATACTTTGTGTAACAATTAGGAGCCATGGGTTTTACGTTATTTTGTTTTAATTGTGCACAGTTGTCATATTGATACATTTATGGAGTATATACAGTATGTGCAAAGCATACTTTTCGGTTTCAATGCAAAATTACATGTTCTATTATATATTATGTGTGTTGATGAGTACGTTAAGAGACGCAACATATGTGGAAAATCTCAATTGTTTTATGATAATATTTTTAAAGCATGGTGTTTTTCCCCCCATTAATCACATTAAGGGCAAATTTAGTCTTTCAGAACATCTTTCCTAATATGTGCCAATCTGTTGTGCGAGGCAAGGACTTTTTAAGACTTCTATGAAATGTATATGTCAGGAGCTTGATTGACTTGTCTTTAACCATAATTATTGTTATGTGGGTGGTGGCCTTACTCCAGATTATGTAGAAACAAAACTACTTATTTTGCAGGATGCCCTGAAAATGTGTGGTATCTGTTTTATACTTGTTAAAACTATTAAGATTATGCAAAATGAAGCTTAAAATTTTACATTGGAGGTTATGGAAAGTTTTGGTGTTCTTGAACGTAACACAGGTAGGAGATCACCAGATGAGAATAGTGCATAATGATAGGAATAGTGCCAACATAGACACCATGCATGGGACTATCCAATGATGGGAGCCAGATTATTTTCTTATGGGAAAAATAAAATTAAGTAAATGTTCCCTTTGTTTTTTAGGCTGAATAAGTTGTTTTGAAGGATCATGAAGAGGTTCTTCCCTTTTTTATTTACCGTGGTATTTGCGGCATCCACACAGTCCCCGTTCAGTCCGCAATTCATTGAGGAACTCGGATCGGACATTGGAATCCAAGTGTTTAACCAGGTGGTGAAGACCAAACCTCATGAAAATGTGGTTATGTCACCTCATGGGATTGCATCTGTTCTTGGCATGCTGCAGTTAGGGGCGGACGGGAAGACCAAGAAGCAGCTGACAACTGCCATGCGATATAAAGTGAATGGTCAGTAGCATTTTCTTGTACACTTACCTTTGCATGTGACACAAAATGTATAACTTAAATCTTTCTTAAATTACATCTTATTTATTTTATTTTTAGATTTTCCTTTTTTCTTTGAGCAACATCAGCAGTTCCACAAATTAAAAGAGTAGAAGATAACAATTAATAACAAAAACATACAATCAGATGCCATCATCACAACCAGCATTATATCATAACAAAGATAATCTACACAAGTAATACTTCTTTTCAGTGGTGCCACAATGAATAGTTAATTTTAAGAAGTGATCTATTAAACAATCATGCACATTACGGCAAGTTAATCAATTCCCAGATTATATGGGGTATATGGGCTATCTGGGGGGTGAGATTAAATTTTAATCGGTTTTGGGGGTCACATTTCGCTAAGGCAACCAAATTGTATCATAGTTTTTGATGTTATTATGAGTTCTAAAAAAGGAAAGGTCCATTGAGTTTTTGGTGACCGAGCTGGTGCTTTTGCTTTCTGAGAAATATTAGCCTTGATTGAGGATTATCGTGCGCTCCAAAAGGCCAGAGGTTTATCATGTGTTTATCCAAGCTTTCCAATTCTCATTTAGCTTACCTGCATAAATGATGTTTTATTTTATTTTTAAAGTCCTTTTAGGGATTATATATATATAGAGTCGTGTGAAAGAAAGTACACCCTCTTTGATTTCTATGGTTTTACATATCAGGACAAAAGAACAATCATCTGTTCCTTAGCAGGTGTAAAAATTAGGCAAATATAACCTCAGATGAACAACACATGACCTATTATACTGTGTCATGATTTATTCAACAAAAATAAGGCCAAAAATGGGGAAGCCATGTGAAAAAGCAAGTACACCCATACTGCTTCCATCAGAATTAAGATGCTAAGTAGCAGACAGGTGCCTCATTTCAAATGGGCAAAGAGAACAGGACAGATTCAGAACCTTTATGAGAATAACATTTATTAATAATTCCATACACATGTTTATATACAAATTATTGTGGTATGACTGTTTTGCTGTAGAATGTCTAAGAGTTCCTAGGAAAGAGGGAAATTGGGGGATCCTCCTAAAATTCACTTCTCATAGTGTAACTTCAAACAGCAGATGGATTTATTTCAGATATATAGATGTGCAGCCCTACTACATTGATATTTTAGAACCAATGTAATAAAATAATGATCTCCTTCCTTTGCTGCCGTTGTACAGTGAGCATCCTATTAGACAGAATTTTTATTTTCTGGGCATGACCCTGTTTTTTCCAAACTTACAAATGCTGAAAATACTATTTCACTATAACCTCAGGATTTTGAGAAAGCAACTGGAAGACTGCTGTGTCAGCGCCCAGCCTCTGACGATTGCCTGTAAGCAACTGGTGTCAGCTATAGAAAACACCGAGCTTCACCATGAGCCAAAAAAAGAAGATTACTAACTGTTATACGTTATATGTTAATTTAAGATTATTGATATTTTAATAGACTTTTGTGGGCATGGTCGGTTATATTTCACTTTGTGCTAACATTAAGTAAGAATGTACACAAAAATGCTCATTGGCAGATAAGAACAATTGGGCCCATCCAGTCTGTCCAACCTCTGAATACTTTCCTTAGTACCTGGCCTTATCCTATACCTAGCTTAGCCGTATGCCTATCCTTGCTTAAATGTCCTCACAGTATTAACATCTACCACTTTTGCTGGAAGGCTATTCCATGCATCCTCTACCCTTTCAGTAAAAAGAATCATAATTATTAAGCAGTGACAGCTTGTTTATTTTGATTTTGCATTCACACAAAAAATGACAACAATAAGACTTCAAGTGAAGTCATTTTTGGCAATTTTCTCCTGCATGTTTACTTTTAATTTTTTTTTTTGTTGTTGGCACATACAGTACTACAGTTATCGGGTGAAAATTGCATTATATAAACATTTTATATCAATGTTTTTTTATTTTTGTTACTTTTTGAATTTATGTATTTCTCATTCTCAGAGGTTGGAAAGATACTGAAGAAGATTAACAAGGTGATTGTGGCAAAAAAAAATAAAGATATTGTCACAACGGCAAATGGCGTGTTTGCCAATAGCGGACTCAAATTTGAGCCTTACTTTGAATCCAAGAATAGAGAAGTCTTTCACAGTCAAGTAAGAAGTGTTGACTTTCAAGAAAAGGACACAGCTGCCTCCACTATCAACCAGTGGGTTAAAAATGAGACAAAGGGTGAGCATTTACCCTCATAGACACATGCATTTCTGTCTGTTCATTGTGGATCAGCACAAGCTAGAATACTGATGTTGCTTCAGTTCTTTAGTATGCTTTACTTTTAAGAAATCAATGTGACTGGATGTGCATTCCTGGACTTAGAGGAACCACAGTTATTTTTATCACCGATTTAGCTAAGCCCCTTGCCTATTCTAAAAGCATCAATAATGTTCCTTTCTTGTGTGTCTTGTAGGAATGATTGAGGATCTGATTTCTCCTGAGTTATTGGACAGCTCATTGACACGGATGGTATTAGTCAATGCACTGTACTTTAAGGGACTGTGGAAATCTCGTTTTCAGCATGAAAACACAAAAAAACGCACATTTCATGGACCAGATGGCAGAACTTACCAAGTCCCGATGCTGGCCCAACTATCCCTGTTTAGGAGCGGTAAGAACCATATTTAGAATGTAAAACCGTAAAGTGATAATATTAACACAGTGATATTTAGCCGGATCTTCCTTATTAATAGAGTAATAGTACATTTATCCCCTAGGTTCAGCAAGTACGCCCAGTGGCCTCTGGTACAACGTAATAGAGCTGCCCTATCATGGTGGGAGTCTCAGCATGTTGGTTGCATTGCCGACGGATGAGAGCACACCATTGTCCGCCATAATTCCTCACATTAGTACTAAAACTTTGCAAAGTTGGATGACTATGGCTCCGAAGAGAGTTCAGTTAATTTTGCCCAAGTAAGTGACTGCATGCACTTTTGAATATTTTAATGATTGTTTCTAACAGTACTTTGCCAAGCGCAGACAAGGCCGAATGAATCCTACCTGCTGTCAAATTGTATGTTTCTCTCCAATACCTAATACTGGTATATATTTTTAATATATATTGCCTAGGATACCTAAAGCTGGTATTATCTCTTCAGGTTCACTGTTGAAGCTGCGACTGATCTGAAAGGACCTCTTAAAAACCTGGGTATTACGGACCTGTTTGATTCATCAAAAGCTAACTTCACAAAGATCACAAGTATGTCTTTTCAGTTTTAGCCTTACCAGTAACCTTGTTGTAAATTGGAAGAACAGGGTGTGCTGAACATACGATGGCAGTCTTGGCATAATTGTCATCGATACTATGGGCCATCTTTATGACAACCTGAATAAGAGGGAAGAAATAAACCCTTATCCCAGAACCTGAAAATGGTATCAAGCTTAGAGTCTGCTGTATTCTTTTGCTTCTAAAGTGCAAATGTTCTACCTGGGGAATTATCGGAGAGCGAGTTTCTCACATCCCAGCATCAGAAAATGCCGGCAGGAAGAAAACACTGTGAATACAAGACGCTGAGCGATTTCATTAATGCTGCATGATCTGTACTTTCCGAGCATTCTAAGAAAGATGCAGTTGTTCCATTGTGATATTCACTGCTGGGAATTAAAACAAACAAACAA
>VKOC01024995.1:0-12278 GCA_009364415.1 Spea multiplicata
ACCAAAACCTTATTAATGTGTTGGAGGAGGTGCAATTAAACCTCCTCCCATTTAACCCCTGGACAGCAAGCTGCAACCAATTGATTAAACCGTGGGCTACCGTTTCCCTGCCAATAACCCCCCCGAACGATCCTTAGCACGCAATCACGCCCTCCACTCCAACACCAAAAAACCCAGAAAACAAGTAGTTCCCTCCTTCTGACACTAGCAAGACTCTGCATGAGACATCACTCGACTCCAATACCATGCCGATAGTGTAGTAAGTGAATGGTGCGGATCTGAAGAGTGACCCAAAATACATGTGCGCGTTACGATCAGAGGCGGCCTTAGATGTTGACACCCTGTGTGGGCTCCCCATGTGGTTGAACCCACACCTTCCAAGTCCCTTTATCCCCTCGTTGACTGTGTCACGCCTCTGTCCTACTCCGCCAGGATTTGCATCAGCACCCAGATTACACACAGATGCAGGACTTGCCCAAATAAACCCCTACTAATAACTGTACATAATACCCTTTACATGTATTGGCTGCCAATATGTGAAAATGATGTCCTGAAAGTGTAGACTCCTGATCAACCTTTCAATTCTTTGAGTTTCAAGAATGACCTGTCATGAAATGGGACATGCACTTATACCCAACCGTAGGCAACTACTAGGGTCAGGATCTTTGAGCCCTATGGAGATACCTTCAAAGAGTAGGGTAGTTACATGCACCTTGACCCAGCAGGCCAGTCCTACCGTACAGCCAACATGTAGTGACATCAATGTGCCACTGACAACATACATGAATGCTCTACACTTACAAGATCTTCCAAGATGGTTTTCTTTTTTAGAGAGATTGATACAATTGTAACATTTTTAAAACATTTATACCCAAAGTACTGTATTTATCCAGTGTCTTTTTAATTGTATGTTACATATGATATATGCATATAGGTAAATAGCAATGCAATATCTGTAAATAGCATCTTTGGCTTGTAACATAACAGGGACAATTCAGAAATCCGATGTTCTTTTTTTTTTTAGTTGTTCCCAAAAAAAAGGGGGATCAACTTTAAATGCAACTTTTGAAGTCTACACGGCTAATCCCCGCTGTTTACAGCAGCTTCAATGTCTCCTCCTCTTACTATTTAGAGTAGCTTAGAGTTGTAAACAACACAATTTTTGGTTCATTGTTACATTTTATTCTCTATTTAAGATGTAGGATTCTTTCATAAAATGCGGTAGAAATTATCTAAAAATAATCTAGGCTGCCCAGGAAATCAGTTAATATAATGGATTTGATGACCATGTCTTTAATTTTCCCTCTATCACACAAAATGACGCTGCGTGGAAAATATGACTAGCTTCCTCTTTTATTTGTTCAGAGATTATATATATATATATAAAATGGATCGGCGCCAGGCACTTAAATAAGAAATGAATGTGACCAGGGTAATTTATTATTATTTGTGTCATTTTGTCACAAATTTTGAACAAATTTATAGGGACACTCCAGATATCACATGCACTTTAATGCATACGATAACTAAGAGGTCCGTTTAAATTATGTGGTGTCCCCCTTACAAATGTATAGGGGGGGTTCTGTTTGTAACTAATATTCTTAGTGCAATAAAAAAAAAATCTTGGTGGTGATGGTGATCTGATAATGTATATGTCAGACTTCTATATTAACAATTCCATAGCATAGTTATAATAAAATACAAAACTTGTTACAAAGAAGGCATTGAAAAGAATTCTATAATGGGAACATATAATTTACATTTTTCTTTAAAACTGATGTTGGAAATAGTTGATCTCTGGCAACCAGATGTCTCGGTGAACCGGAAGGTTGGTTCCAGTTGGCCACACGGCTTATCGAATAGGTTGTTCTATATTCTATTCCTGTAAACAGAATGGAAATACACATTTGAAATATGCGTCCATCATAAAAATCATTAACATTCAGTCAAAACAGTGCAAAATATATACATTGCCTGCGCAACCAAAAATATATTTATTTTAGAATATAAATGTAAAGAGGGAATTTTCTTTAAGGACCTCATTAAAGTTTGCTGCTCTGACAGTAAAATCAAATTCATGTCTCGTTTTATTTATATATTTTATTGTGAGAAATCAAAGCTCCTTTCAGATAGGTTAGTCGTTGGACGTTTCATTTTTTTTTTTTTTTTTTTTTAACAGCCTATTCCCTAAATAGTTAGAAAATGTAATTTCTGTCTCATTTGACTCCTCTGGAGTGGACCATTGCACCTTTTTTTCAACTACTCAAATATCTGCTACTTTTCACAAAAACATATAGCATTTAAAGTCTGTTATCTGAATATTAGCCTTATTATTGGCCTCCGCCAATGAAATGTATTTTAACATACCCCCCAACAGTCCTGCTTTTTGAGCACTGTCTATCTGTCCCAAAAATTTGGTCCAATAAATTCTTCTATGGGTGCTAATTATTATAGTCATGGTTACAGGGGCATATTTTGTTGCAGTAACATCAAATGGAGATAACTTCCTAAACCAATGCATTTTTGCAGACCGCTTATAAATATGGGACTGACCTCTGCTGTTTCTCAATTGTTTTTGGGGAAAGTTGTCATTTTGCAGAAAATAACTTCTGTTTGCCACGTCTCCAGCTGGCCTCAAAGACAACGTATATGGACTAAACGTCTCTTTGGATCCATTCAGAACATACTGGTCATAGTCACCTAAAACAAGAACACATGTCTGTATTACAGCAAACACCTACATTATCCCATCATGGACTCATTCATACTGAGCATTATCCCTATGAAGAACACCCTGGTAGCAGATTTGACGCTTTATCCTACTTTTTTTTTTTTTTTTAAGGTAAATAAACCTATGCAAATGTGGAAGAGGCCATCTTAAATCCTGTTTTCAGGAGAGGAACAATAAGCAGGAACATTCCATTGGCATACTGTTGAACCTCCTATGGTAGACCACCTGGAGCCCCATCTTGCCCGTGGTGTGGCTTTATTCAGGGCTTGGTAACAGTGTGTAGGGACTAGGTAAGCCCCAGGTAGACAGGAGTGGGTGGAAAGCAGGTGATTAATAGAGCGTAGTGGGTCGGAAGTGGTCATCTTAAAATGCCATTCCCCTGTCCCAAGCATAGACGAAACTGACCCAGAGACTCTAGATCAGCTATACCTACCTCGAGTTATTTCCATTCCAGCCCTCGGGAATGCCGAAGGTGAGGGTCTACAAGCAGCCAATTAGTAGCAAGAATAGCTAGACCATAAAGAGCAGCTGCTGCAGCAGCAGGTGTTAAGTGTTGGGTTTTTTTGTTTTTTTTTTGGAAGAATTCATAGTAAAGTACTCAGAAAGTACTTTACTGCGCATTCTTCTATAGGGTGATGTTAGGGACATTAAACAGTGATCCAGAAAACAGGAACTAGGGAGAGTTAGACGAGTTCTCAAAGTCTCACAATAGGTTATGCAGAATCCTGGATTAGAAATATATTATAGCACTATATGATGTGGACGAACACTTAACCTGACATAGATTGTTGTGCTTCGATCTAATTTTTATTCTAGGAAACAGGATCACCCCTGTTAAAGAGTGGCAAGCATGCATTTTGTCATATTTTACACACTTCTTTACTATATTTTCTTTGCATATGAGAATAGACTTACCAAACGTTTCCTTTTCTTGTGAAGGTCTATCAAACCTACGAACGCTCCCAGAAACACCAGGAATAAAATATCCTGGTTCAAACTTGAATTCTTTGTTATAGGAATTGGCAGAGAGCGGCTGAACCGTAACAGGCGAGTTTCCTTGAGAGCTCGTGCTGAGGAACCAATTTGGGGCCGTAACGGGCTCAAATGAATAGGTTACAGAACCAGTTTGTGTAATGAAGAAAAAAAACTTCTGGGCATCCGGGCTGCTGAAATTAATGGCGGTTTGAGTCATTGGCTAAAAAAATAAATAAAAACACAGAAACAATGTAAGTATTAAAAACTAAGCTCTCCACAATAATAAACCAATACTTTTTAAAATCTATTCCATAGGTCATTATTTTTAAGTTTTAAATGCTAATTACATTTTTTATATATTTGTGTGTTTAGTTCTTAATAATATTCGATATAATTATTGTATACTGAAATTTCCTTTACTATTGCACTGTACATCGAAGTGTTTCGCACTCACCTGTACTTGAAGTTTGCCAGATTGGCAAGAGAGATATAGGTTTGTGTTAAAGATGTTTAAACTAACAGGGGTCTTCTGTCCTTGTGCTAAATTGCCAATGCCAATGATGAATTTTGCTGCAGGATTAAAGTATACGATCCCTGTTAGTAAATAGGACATAAAGCACACCTGGCCAGCATAGCTATGTTATTGGGCAAATAAAGCCTATCCTTTAATAGAGGGGCCGTCTGCATCTGCAATCCAGCTCTCTGTATTAGCTCTAGAGGTAATGTAACAAAAGAAAACACACCTCCACGTGATAAATATAAAAGTAAATATAAATACCCTAATAAAATGAGCAGCTCCCAAAAACAACACTCCTCATAAAGTGTACAACAGCAAATATATCAAAAAATGGGGCGCATAAACATGTAAAAAAGAAAAAACAGGAATACAATGGTGTAATACGTTAAAAAGTAAAAAATATGAGTGATAATAACGTGATGCACTCACAAAAGTAATATGCAAAAGAGGCCCATCGAATAAGAGGATAATCTTCTGAATATCTGGAATGGAAATGAAGAAGACCACAAATGGTGCAGTATCAAGAAACTATATTTAATAAGGAAAGAGCTAATAAAAAACTCACAAATGAGGTGGCATAACCGATATGTTAAGCAAAACAACAGAATAAAAACGTCATATAGATCATTTGCCGGAATACTTTGACTTTTCTCCTGAAGAAGCTAACAAAGCTTGGCGAAACGCGTTGAGACCTTACTGTATCTGGACACCTTTGATCTGCTGGACGTTTTTATTCTGTTGTTTTGCATAACATATCGGTTATGCCACCTCATTTGTGAGTTTTTTATTAGCTCTTTCCTTATTAAATATAGTTTCTTGATACTGCACCATTTGTGGTCTTCTTCATTTCCATTCCAGATATTCAGAAGATTATCCTCTTATTCGATGGGCCTCTTTTGCATATTACTTTTGTGAGTGCATCACGTTATTATCACTCATATTTTTTACTTTTTAACGTATTACACCATTGTATTCCTGTTTTTTCTTTTTTACATGTTTATGCGCCCCATTTTTTGATATATTAGCTCTAGAGGCTCTGGGGTTTCCAATTAACCACAGGGCTCTACGGTAGTCCTTTGATCGCTGAGGGATCTTGAGCTTCACCCCCTTCGTGCCCATTTACTTCACCCCTTTCATAAACTGAAGGAAAAGCGGGATATCAGGTTGGGAAAGAGGGGCTTTCCCTCCTAAACAGGGTCACTTGGGCACGGAGCACAACTATTCCCACCCACCCAGCTTTCTCCTTTCCAGCTTCCATATGGAGGAGATAGACGGCTCTTGGAGAGCCAGCCTGTGAAATTCCCAGGTATGCTCATGTGTGATCAGAAAGCATGAATCAGACATCAATATACCTGGGAACTCTGTGGGTTTGACCTAGAGGTGAAGCCCTGCTTTTTGAGTCTGATTGTTCTTTCTCTAGGCAGGGGAACAGCATTTGGCCATCTCTTTTTTCCTAAAAAAATTTACCATAAATTTTTGCCAGATTATTGAGTGAAAAGGATAGAATATAGAACTAACCTTTTAAGTTCACATTTTGGCCTTGCAATGATTTTGCCCAAAGGGTGTCATTTTCCACAACAAATGACTTCTGGAAAATATCCGTAATAGGAGTTGGCGTGATAGTACCAATAAACTCATACCTAGATTCATTCTCGTCGTCACTGGTAGAAAAATACACATAACTGAGATCTGAAATAAAAAAAATATATATAAAAGAACATTATGCAAAGGGTGAAACAACCCAACAGCTAAAGTGCATATCTGGGACCATTGTGGATATTGCTGATGAGTAACAGACCACCAGGGCAATGCTTTTTTCACCTGCTGGAGGCAGCAAGATTTTATGATTTGGCTCTCATCTGGAGCAGGAGAGAGGTCCAGGTCCGCCACCTTGGAAATTCCTAGGTTTGCCACAGAATGAACTGTTTTTCATTTCATTCATGTTCAGTGACCCAGCTCTTCTGACTGACAGTGACATGAGAAAAATACTTGATGGTAAGCAATAGAAGGCAGAATGTGACCAGGATTGTCCCCCCCAAATTGAATAATATGTAGGGTTAAGGCCCCAGCCATATGTCTGCTGACCATTTAGTAGTTAATTCAAGAGTGTATTGGTGTGCAATCAAGGTAAATGAAAAAATAATAATATATAAAAATATATATACTATATTTATATATATATTATATATATATATATATATATGGAAAAATAAAAAGAGAGAATCAACGAAGAAAATAAAAAATGTAATGAGGAACTGCTGCATAAACTACAGTTGTATGTTCCCTAAATAGCGAAAAAGAAAAATATATCAACCTAACAATTCTGGTGTATGCGCTAGCTCCAAAACAAATAAACAGGTTACAGAGTATAAAAATAATATATTACAGATGCTTATTGCATCAATATTTAAAAATACATAATTAAACATATAAGAAAAAATTGGATATAATATACAATCAATTGGCAAAGCAAATACACAAATGCTAGTGACCTGATGCGTTTTGCCCTTAAGGGGCTTCTTCAGAGGATTTTCAGAGCGGGCTTAATAATATAGACACTGTAACCTTTAAGGCCTGCTTTGCAGAGTAAAAGGAGTTTAGTATGGCAGGATTCAGTATAGTGCAGCTGGATTTAATTCAAAACTGTGTATATATCCCTCACCAGGTTCAATTCTATTTTAAAAGTGGGGCATTCACAGAGGTCTACCCGCTACCCACATTGTAGAGTCATCAAAGAGCTCTTGATGAGGGGCGAAACGTGTCAGGTCACTGGCATTTGTGTATTTGGCAAATTGATTGTATATGATATCAATTGTTTTTTATATGTTCAATTATATATTTTAAATATTGATGTAATAAGCCTACTATTCAAATATTTTACATTTTTATACTACTGTAACCTATTATTGTTTTTGGAGCTACGAGCATCTCAATCACCAGAGATTTTTATACTATATATTATATTATACCACCGTTCACTGGCCGGCCCTACACATACACATGGAGCTGAAGTGGAGCGTTTTTTTTGTTTTTTTGTTAAAGTGGATGGAGAGAGAGGGGCCGCGAGTGTTTTCCGCTTACCTCGCCGCGGCCCCTCTCTCTCTCCTCTGTGGCGAGTCTCCACTGTTCGGTCTCCGGCGCGCTTTGTATAGCTGAGCCCGGAAGTGAGTCAATTTCCAGGCGCTCAGCATTACATAGCGGCACCGTGGCCGAGCAGGGAGCTCGCCGCCAGACTTGTGCAGGCGGGCTGGGGGTGGGGGGGTTCTAATTTTTAAACTTCACCCCTGGCGGAAATAAGTCCTGGGGCCGGGCCCTGTGTATTATGTATAATATCTATATATATAGATAGATAGATATATACATATTTATTTGTTAATGCATAGGGGTGACTGCTGTAGTGTAAATCTAGCCCTGGATGTTTAGTTGAACTTACCATTTGGATCAAACTTCTTTATCATATCCAAAAATATCCGTTTCCTAACAGGAACTATGAAAACTTTGGCTATGTTCTCCCTCAGGGATGCATAGGGAGGTGTTGGGTAAAGAACCTGGTTAGCTAAAAGCCAATTCGGTTGTAGGCCAATGTCTGTGGACATCTGTAGACAAGCAAGAATAAACAGTAATAGGCAAAAAAAAACCATAAAATCTCAGGATTCTTTTTATTATTGTTTTATATAGCACCATCATATTCAGTAGCGCTGTACAAATGCCCTCTCGACACGACTTGGATTAGTAGTATACTATAACAAAACTCACCTCTCTGTGCGGTCATCCCTACAGAAAAGACTTAATGTGTGTGACGGGCTAGGTAAGTAAACATGCAATCTTTAGATATGAAAAAGATATTACTACCCCTTATCAGAGTCAGATGCGTGAACAGAACATTCAGGTCCTGATTTTGACCAGCCCTTAATATAAGGTAACATATGAAGGCCTGCGTCAGGAGTGGGTATAGTGGTTACAGAGAAAAGAAAAAAAGGCTGCTGAATACCACCAGATCAGGGCTGTTCCCAGATAACCCCAAGATAATAATACAGCTATTTATACAATAGTGGTCAGCACTAAAGATTTCCAATAAATATACCATATTGGCCCGAATTTAGGCCGCGCCCCCATACATTTTGGTGCCATTTTAAAGAAAAAAAATATTTTTAAATAAAAAATACATGCCACTCTGCTCCCCAGATATGGATACTCTTACCCCCTAAGCATATGCCACTCTAGCTTCCCCCCCCCAGACCTACCAATGCATCCCCAGACTCCCTGGTGTCTAGTGGGGGCAGCTGATGGACATCTTTACGATGCGCATAGACAACCTCCGCTGCTGCCGGCACTTCCGGCGCTCCGTCATAGAAGCTCCAGCGGAAGTGCCGGCAGCAGCTGGGTTGTCTGAGCGCATCACCTTCACTGGTGGCCAGAGAGGAGGATACCCTGCAGCGCGGCAGGGGACCTGAATCCTCCTCTGGTAGCCGGTGGACGTCTGCGCAATGTGCTCAGACAACCTCCACTGCTACTGGCCGGTACTTCCGCTGGGGGTTCTATGAGCACTGGAAGGTCATGTCACGCCGGCACTCCGTTGTAGAAGTCCCGGCTGAGGTGCCGGCAGCAGCGGAGGTTGTCTGAGCACATTGCGCCGACGTCCACCGGCTGCCAGAGAGGAGGAACAGCTGCCCTGCACTAAATCCCGATTATAGGCCGCACCCCCCACTTTAAAGACTTAAACCGGAGGGAAAAAGTGCGGCTTATAAATCGGGCCAATAGGGTAATTTATATAAAACACAATAAAATCATATTTTTGTTATTATCCATAGCATTTGATCTCTAACAGTTGCCCTAACATGTTTCACCTTTCACCATCATCAGTGGGGTAGATAAAATAAATGTGTGATATCTCTATAGCAATTTGCTGGAATTAAGCACAGAGGTGATGGTTATCCTCCAATATACGCGAATAGATTGGTTAGGCGTAGGAATCACCAGTGTGGATAATGTTTCCGCTTGTTGCGCAGACCGCTAGCTCTGAGCCCTCGGCAGCGTCTCCTAACACAGGCCGTTGACATTAGACTGAAGTTGTTGGAACCTAGTGTTCTAGAGCCACGTCATGCAAAGCCATGTAAAGTGCAGCGATCATGCTTCTGTGACTCTTGTATCACACACAATATATTTTCCTTACCTCTGTTGGCGAAGAGCCAAATCTTTTATCGGAAAGTTCTTCATTTTTCCTGGAAAAAAAGTTTTTTTTTTTTTTATGGAACTATTATTAGAAAAAGGTCTTCCATCAGCCAATCATGAAATAATATAGACTAACATTACCAAGAGTAATGTGGCTTATGCCTGAAAACAGACAGGCTGTGGCCAAAAATGGGTAGACATACATTTTAGTGGGAATGATTATGTTTAGACCATTCCCTTGGAATCCACCACCTCATGCAAAAGTCTACTCAAAGCATTGTCCCAGACGTTACCTTCTCGTTAAGCGAGTGAAGGCTCAGCTTAGGCAACTAGTGCGAGCCAGGAGATGTCCGCAAATAATGTTTCCAATATGTGCTGACTTGTAATTATGACACATTGTCAGCCTATGTTTGGTAATTTCTGAATAGAGAACCTAAAGATGATCCTCTTCCTACCATGATTTTTAACAGCGTCTTGTGTGATACTCACCATGCTGCTGTTGGGAGACCCATTACTGCGGTGTTAGGAGGCTGATATACTGACACCAATTTCTGTGAAGGGAAAACAAGAGAGTGAGTGGTGGTCCTAGATAAAAAAACAACGTATATTCTTTGTACGGATACAAAAACAAACCATAAGCACCGAGGAACAGAGAATAATGACACATTTATCATATTAACAAAAATTACTATTGTCCTCATATAAATTAATTTGTCAGATTACATCCATTTCACATTGCCGGTGTAGACACAGGGAGCACCATAGCTACCTTGATCATTTGATTATGCTGATTTTTATACTTTCAAAGAAAACAATTCAAGAAAAGGCAGTGGATGGATGGAAATTTACATTCAACTAAAGCTAGACTGGGTCAAAATAGTTAAGACATTGAATGCGTTCTTCATTTGGAAACCAGACCTAGTGACCCCACACTCTCCGTTGCTCACTGGGTTTTCGTTACTCAGCATAAATAAATGAAAATATATCCTTAATCTCTTACATGCCATTTAATTTTTTTCAATGCAATTTTGTAGTACCTCTAAGCAGCTGTTATTAAACGAAGGATTGAAGACCCATAACTTAGTAAATCTGTCTCTGTACCACTCCCATTCTCTCAAAAACATCTAATTCAGCTCATATCGCTGGGGTTTCACATTCTTTCATTGTTCCAGAAAAAATAAATCTGTCAACAGGAGTTAAGCTGCTACACTTACACCACTACATGGATCCTCTTACTTTACCTGTGCAAGCCACGATTTGTCTCCTGGTAGCTCGGGGTGCTTTGTGCTAGTGTCAGGTGTCAGGCTTCTCCTTATAAATATGCTCTGGGCGGTTCTCAGTCGTCATCTTTTCTTCAATAAGTGCAATTGCATCACTACATGCTTCAGGTATCTGGACTCTATTACGGTAATATATCCCACCTATTTCCGCGCTCGGCGGAAAGAGGATGTTTGAGTCATGTCATATTGCCACCCCTATGGTACTATTAGTGACATTCTTAAGATTTGGATACATGTAGCAGTAGGATTTAACAGCTATCATCTTTAATTTAATCTAATGGTGCTGATCCACCTACATTTTTACCAACTTCCCTAAATACTTAAATTAATTTATGTATATGTATATTATTGTATACATGTTAAATAAACGTCTTACCGTTTTAAAACGCTCTACCATTTTTCTGGAGTTTCTTGTTTGGAAACGCTCAGCTGGACGTTTTAATTTGTCCCCTCGGCACTGCTCTGCTCTCGCCGTCTGTCATCGTAGAAGGGGTGTTTGCGTGAAGATCTTCTAGTTGAAAGGGACTGAGGTGGTTGTAGGAGGTCAGACTGCTGCAATGCAATACATAGAGGATGGGTTGGAAGAAAGAAAGACAATCTCAACAAACATTTTAATGCTGTTTTTAAGTGACAAGGAACATTGAGGAGAAAAACAAAATGGCGGATCATTTTCTTCGACTTCTGTTTACATGATGCAGCACTTATCAGGTGATATTTTATGAGGCACCCTAGGTAGAACAGCACTTTAAAGTACAGATGTTCATCAAGCAAAAGTGAGCAACAGGGTAATTTTGGAGAGACTTTGCATTTTTACATGAGATATAAGATAGGCCCCAAGATCAGCCCATGCTCCTCAGGTTAGAAGGGGCATCAACTAGAAGAGGTAGTGCTGCTTGTAAATCAGGTATGGGGTCCCAATGTGTAAGCAAGTATGGGATGGTGAGATGTGAAAAGCATGGTGTTACTCTCATTCATAACTATGTTATAGACAAAACAAATGATAAAACTGGTATGGCGTTCTGAAGAAAAAAAATGCTGTGTTTCTTCACGTCTATATTCAGGGCAGGACTCGGGGGCGTAACTAGAAACTACAGGGCTTCAGTGTGAAAATTGCCCCAGGGCCCCAACTTCACCAAGGAACATGTGCCACATTTGCCCCAAACAGCTCGTAAGTACCACCTTTGCTCCAAGCAGCTTATCAGTGCCATCCTAGCCCCCACACAGCTTATTTGTGCCATCATTGCCCCTTCTCCACTCCAACATACTCTGGCACACATATATAAACACACTTACTCAAATGTGCACATGCTTAGACATATACTCACTCATACCCACTAACACACTTCCTCTCACACCACTTACACATCCATGCTCGCACTCTTATACACGGACATTCGTGCTCACATACACATATACATAGATATCCTTGCACACTTAAGTTATACATAGGTATATTCTATACTGTATGTATGCTCACATACATAAAAACTAGACTTGGGCACCAGGGGGCTCTTCGTGTTCGTCTTCGTGCTCGTCTTCGGCAAAAAAAAAAACTTCGTATTCCGCGAATATTCGCCTGTTCCTGTCTTCTCTTCGGGCGAAT
>VKOC01024996.1:0-27349 GCA_009364415.1 Spea multiplicata
GGCTGGCAGAGTTATTAAACTAGAGTGTGTGTGTGGGGGGGGAGTAAAGATAGCATTAAAAAGGCTTAGCTTTGGAAGTTGAGAAAGGAATGGTGGAATCAGTATAGATATAGATATAGATATAACAACATGTTATGACACATAAGTGAAAAAATAGCTTGGTGCTAATGTGTACAAATGCCTGTAGTTTAAGGAATAAAATCTATGCACCTACTGCATTAGTGACAAGTGTTAATGTGGATTTAGTCGGGGTTACAGAGACCTGGTACAATGAGCACAATGACTGGGATGTTGCCATACCAGAATATAAAGGATAGAGATGGCAGAATAGAGGGGGGTTGCCCTTTATGTAAAAAATAGCCTAATGGTAATTCTACAAAGTAACAAGGAGAACCTAGAACCCATTTGGGTAACTTTAGAACTAGTGGTTGTTCACTTTGGTGTCATGTATAGACCACTTTGGACAAGCAGAGTATCTTGATAATCTGCTACTTGAAGAAATGACTAAGATGTCAATAAAAGGTGAGGTTATCATTATGGGAGACTGTAATCTCCCTGATGTAGAGACAAACAGCTGGGTCAGCCAGGAGTAAAGACATTATAAATTTCTTAAGCAATTGGTAGAGCAGTCAAGAGCAAACAAGAGCCCATAAGAAGCGGTGCTGGATTTAGTATTTACAAATGGAGACTTGATTTCAGATGTCACTGTAGAACAGTATTTGGGCTCCAGTGGTCATCAATCAGTGTGATTTAATATAAGAAGGGAGGTTACATTGCACCACACTAAAACCAAGAGATTGGTAGATGAGTCTTTGATTGTCTGGACATGTGTAGATGAAGTCCAGGAGAGATGGAGCTATTTCAGAGATGACTTGCTAAAGGCTGCATTAAACTTGTTAGCAAGAGTAAAAGAAAAGAGAAGCAATTGCGGTATTCCCCAGATGTGGCAACTAAATTGAATGAGAGGAAGCAAGCTTTTATGAAATATAAACAGACTCAAAATGATGACTATAGGAGTAAAGATAGAAACATAGAAAGTGACGGCAGATAAGAGCCAGAAGGCCCATCCAGTCTGCCCAACCTCTGAGTACTCTCCTTTAGTACTTGCCCTTATCCTATATCTAGCTTGGCATTATGCCTATCCCATGCTTGCTTAAATGACTTTACTGTATTAACATCTACCACTTCCACTGGGAGGCTATTCCATGCGTCCACTACCCTTTCCGTAAAGTAATATTTTCTGATGTTACCATTAAACCTTTGCCCCTCTAGTTTATGCTTGTGTCCTCTTGTTGCGGTTTTATTTCTTCTTTTAAATAAACTTTCTTCCTTTACTTTGTTGATTCCCTTTAAGTATTTAAATGTTTCTATCATATCCCCCCTGTCCCGTCTTTTTTCCAGGCTATATAGGTTAAGATCCTTTAACCTGTCCTGGTAAGGTTTATTTTGTAATCCATAAACCATTTTAGTAGCCCTTCTCTGCACTTTCTCCAACATATCTATATCCTTCTGGAGATATGGTCTCCAGTACTGTACACAATACTCCAAGTGAGGTCTCACCAGTGATCTGTACAGCGGCATGAGCACTTCCCTCTTTCTACTGCTAATACCTCTCCCTATACAACCAAGCATTCTGCTAGCATTACCTGCTGCTCTACTGCATTGTCTACCTACCTTTAAATCCTCAGAAATAATTACCCCTAAATCCCTTTCCTCACACGTTGAGGTTAGGACAGTACCAAATAGTCTATACTCTGCCCTTGGGTTTTTATGCCCCAGGTGCATTACTTTGCATTTATCCACGTTAAATGCCAATTGCCACAGCTCTGACCATTTTTCCAGCTTACCCAGATCGTTTGCCATTTGGCTTCTTCCTCCAGGAACATCAACCCTGTTGCAAATTTTTGTGTCGTCGGCAAATAAACATACCTTTCCATCAACACCATCTGCAATATCACTAATGAAAATATTAAAGAGAATGGGTCCAAGTACAGATCCCTGAGGTATCCCACTGGTAACAAGACCTTGTTCTGAATATAAGCCATTGACTACAACCCTCTGTTTTCTGTCACTCAGCCACTCCTTAATCCATTCAACAACATTGGGATCTAAACCCAGAGATTGCAGTTTATTTAAAAGTCTTCTATGTGGGACAGTGTCAAAGGCCTTACTGAAATCCAGATACGCAATGTCTACTGCACCACCTTGATCAATTACTTTAGTCACCCAATCAAAAAAATCAATAAGATTTGTTTGGCAAGATCTTCCTGAGGAAAACCCATGTTGTTTTTGATCTTGAAAGCCATGTGACTTCAGATGTTCAACAATCCTTTCCTTTAACATTGTTTCCATTAATTTTCCCACTACAGATGTAAGACTAACTGGCCTGTAGTTGCCCGACTCCTCCCTACTGCCTTTTTTGTGTATAGGCACCACATTCGCTACTTTCCAATCCCCAGGGACAACTCCCGTTACCAATGATTCGGTAAATATATCAGTTAACGGTTTTGCTAGTACACCCCCAAGCTCTTTTAATAACTTGGGGTGTATCCCATCAGGCCCCATCGACTTATTTGTCTTTACCTTAGACAACTGAAGTAGAACCTCCGCCTCGATAAACTCACATATTTCAAATGATTCAGTCTTTTTTCCCAACTGAGGTCCCATTCCATCATTCTCATCTGTAAAAACTGAACAGAAATATTCATTGAGGCAGTCAGCTAAACCTTTATCCTCTTCTACATATATGCCTTTTGTTTTTAGTCTAACTAATCCTTGTTTAACTTTCCTTTTCTCATTTATATATCTAAAAAATGTTTTATCTCCATTTTTTACTGATAGGGCAATTCGCTCTTCTGCCTGTGATTTGGCAGTTTTTATAACTTTCTTTGCCTCTTTCTGCCTAATTTTATAGATCTGTCTATCTTCCTCACTTTGGGTATTTTTGTATCTACTAAAGGCTAACTTCTTGTCTTTCACGATTTTGGCCACTTCTGCAGAGTACCACAGCGGTTTCCTTAATTTTTTACTCTTACTGACCAACCTAATACAATTTTCTGTTATCTTCGATAAAACAGCTTTTACAAAATCCCATTTCTCCTGAACGCCATTTAAATTGTGCCAGTCTGATAATGACTCCTCTATACATTTTCTCATTTTAGAAAAGTCAGCTTTTCTAAAATCTAAAACTTTTGTTTTTGTGTGGTGTGACTCAGTCACTGTTCGTATATTAAACCACACAGACTGATGATCACTAGATCCCAAACTTTCACCTACAGAAATATCTGTTAACAAATCTCCATTTGTGAACACTAAATCCAATGTGGCCTCCTTACGAGTTGGTTCCTCAACCACCTGTTTTAAAGATAATCCCAATAAGGAGTTTAGAATATCCGCACTCCTGGTACAACCAGCTACTTTCGTTTTCCAGTTCACATCAGGGAGATTAAAGTCACCCATGATTATAACATCCCCTTTCACTGTCATTTTAGCTATTTCCTCCACTAGTAGATTATCGAGTTCTTCTACTTGTCCTGGGGGTCTATAAATCACACCTATGCGAGTTACTTTACTTTTGCCAAATTGTACTGTAACCCAAACCGACTCTAAGTTCTCTTCACCAACTTGTATTAAGTTAGATTTTATGTTATTTTTCACATATAGGGCCACCCCTCCCCCTTTCCTGCCCTTTCTATCTTTTCTATATAAAGAGTACCCCGGTATTGATATGTCCCAGTCATTTTTCTCATTATACCATGTCTCAGTAACAGCCACTATATCAACATTCTCAGTTGCCACAACTGTTACAAGTTCATGGATCTTATTCCCTAAACTGCGAGCATTTGTAGACATGACCTTTAGCTTGTCATTTAACACCGATGCTGCAATCACTTTCTGTCCTTGCTTTGGGGGGCAAAATATATGCTTCTCCCTATTATCTTTATAGACCAAGCCCCCAGATCCACCCACCTGGTTACTAAGTAAATCGCCTTCCCTTTCTATACTGTCTAACCCGGTATTTATTCCCTCCCCCCCCATTCCTAGTTTAAAATCTCCTCCAACCGTCTAACCATTCTCTCCCCAAGCACATTGGACCCTCTTGCATTTAGGTGCAATCCATCACGACTATAGAGATTGTACCCCAAAGCAAAATCAGCCCAGTGCTCTAAGAACCCAAAGCCCTCCTTCTTACACCAAGACTTCAGCCATGCATTTAGCTGCCTAATCTCCCGCTGCCTTTCTGGTGTAGCGCATGGCACAGGTAGTATCTCTGAGAATACTACCTTGGAGGTCCTTTTCTTAATCTTACTACCCAAGTCCCTAAAATTACCTTTTAGGACACTCCATCTTCCTCTTACTATGTCATTGGTGCCAATGTGCACCAAGACAGCTGGATCCTCACCAGCCCCTCCCAATAATCTATCCACTCTGTCCGCAACATGCCGAACCCGGGCACCCGGGAGACAGCAAACCATTCGGTTGCTGCGATCAGAGCTACAGATTACCCTGTCTGTTTTCCTGATTATTGAATCCCCTACCACCACAACCTGCCTGGGCTTTCCTTCCTTTCGGATCCCCTGCACATTGGATGAGCTGCTCTCCCGGCTGTTAGGGAGAACAGCTTTTTCCGCAAAGCCTACCTCTGAGTCTGCCTCCCCAACATGCTCACTTAAAAGGGCAAATTTGTTGGGAGGGAGAGACTCTGGGCTGGCTTGCCTCTTCCTCTTCCCTTCCCCACTGCAACCACGTCTTACTGTCACCCAGCTATGTGCCTGACTCCCTTCTGACTGATCTCCTCCCTCATTGCTAGGGGCCCCATCTAAACTTTGCTCAGTGAGCAACAGACTCCTCTCAAGGTTGTCAATCTCTCTCAGTGTTTCAATGTGCCTCTTCAGAGCACAAACCTCAGCTTCCAGAGAGACCAATTGATCACACTTACCACAGCGATATGGACCCAGGAACTGCTGTTCCAAGCATGCATACATATGGCATGATGTGCACTGAGTGAAATCTCCAAGCTTGCTCATTCTTTATAAAGGGACGCGAGTATAGAATTTAAACAATTGCTTTATGTCACTTACCCTCCTTGCTCTTGCACTCTTGTGTTGCACTAACTGCTGTGGTGCACAAACTGGTCACTTACAGAAAGCAAGTCACTTAGAAAATGCAAGCCCCTTACAGTGAGCAAGCTCTGTGAGTTTAACCACTTCCTTATATACAGAGCAACACAGTTAATTGATTATAAACCCCACCCTTAACTAATTACACTATAGAAAATGGGAGAGAAAAAAAACCAAACAGTTAATGCAAAACACACAGTTTTTTTTTGTTTTTTTACCACAAACCCTTCAACCCTCTTGTTGCTGGTTGAGATACAAACCCACTGTTGGTATACTTATAATACCACTTCTCTGCCGCTGCTGTGGTGCACAAACTGGTCACTTACAGAAAGCAAGTCACTTAGAAAATGCAAACCCCTTACAGTGAGCTAAGATAAAGCTAAGCTTAGGGAGGTAAAGCACATTATTAGATGATTCGAAGCACACACTGAGGAGAAAATTGGAAAATCTCCAAAGTAACAACAGACAAATCTATGGGACCTGATGGGATACACTCAAAATTATTAAAAGAGATTTGGCGTGTCCTGGCAAAACCGCTAGCAGACCAATTTAACCAGTTACTTTCATACTTTCAACTTTTGTAACAAAGATTGCTCCTGTGCGCAAATTACATGCATGTAGTTTATGACTCAAAGTGCATCTATGGAAAGAGGCTTGGGATTATGTGGAATGGTGCTCATTGTAATCTTGTAATTCTAAGGACTGCAAATGGTGCTATGCCAAATATCTTTATTGTTCGTGGACAGCCACAATACTGCAAAAGCATATATTCAGATTAATACAGAAATCCATAAGAAATCCATGTTAAATATTTAGTGAGGTGTCTTCAGGGCAATTATGGAAATAAAAAAATCAAATAATCAAATGCACAGAACCGGCACCTATTGACTGCTGGTGATCAGCCTTTGTCTCCTGGCAAACAATAGCAGCAGTCCTGCCACAGAAAACAGATGCAATTAGTTGTGATTGGTGATAGTAGTGGAAGACGTACTATTACGTCTTTAAGGGATTAAGACAAGTTAGAGTTGACCAAGACTGGAATGTTGACACATCAGTAGATTAATTGCCAGAATAAATCTTTAGTCACTAGATCCATTTAATGTGACATTTTTTATTTTTACTGGTGTTTAACTCCTTAAGGATACAGCTGTTTTTTATTTATTTATACCCTTTGTGACAATTCTACTGTGCTTGTATTTTGCTGTAATTTTCTTCTCACACATTTAGTGAACCCACACAAATAATATATTGTTTTTTTCAGGTCAAAAAGGGGTTCTTTAGTAACTATTATATTTTTTTTGATGCATATCATTAATTTACTTTAAATATATATATATAAAATGGTGATTTTTTTTAAAAAACAAATCTCACTTTTTTTGAAAATATTTTACTCTTTACAAAAGTTAATGAACAAAATGCTTAAATTAGAGTCTATTATTTGTCCTGAGTTTGGAAATATGTTTTTTTGTTTTTTTTTTTTTTTGCAAGTTATAGGGTAATAAGTACAAGTGGCATATTCCTATTTAAAAACATTTATTTTCAAAACTGGTCATTCTGTCCCATGTCCTATTTGGGACATCTATGACGATGGTCAGTTCAATTTACCCCCTTAAAACCACATACTTTCGAGAACCCATGGTATTTCTAATGCTAGTACTTTAACTTTTTCCTTGCATTAATTTTACTACCAGCCTTTGTCAAACTTTGAAGTTTGAATTCACAGCTCTTGGTATATATCACTTCAAAACAACACCTCAATATGTGTTCAGCAACATCTCCTGAATATAGTGATACCACCTATTCAATAGGTTGTTTTGGGGGTAAAAGGACACACTTGGGAGGTGTGCATTCTTCAATTTGGAAATTTGACATCTAGTCATCCTGCCCCCCTGTATTATTTGTGACATCTTTGAAATCAGCCAATTTATTTACCCAATTAAATCATATATATTTTTTAAAAAAAATAGACAACCCAGAGTATTTTAAATACGGTATTTTAACTCTTTTATGTACACATTTACCATTAAGACTTCTGTAATATTATTTGCCAATATTTTTTGGTGTGTTTTTTCACACAATTCTACTTTAGTAGGAAATTAGCAGCCCTCCAGGTATACAACAAACTGTCAAACACCCCACACTCCTGAGATACAGCGATACCACCCATGCATAGATTTGCTTGAGTGTGGGGTTCCAAAGTGTTTCAAACAATGTTGAACAATACTGCAGTAGCAACCCCTATCACTTATACTAAGCCAAACATTGATGTGGTGTAGGCCTAACACTTCAGTGACTGGCTTAGTACATAGTATGGATGCACCAAAATGAAAATTCTGGACCGAAACTGAAAATTCAGCATTCATTTGGCCAAAGCCAAAAAAAAAACCTTTTAAAATACTTTATTAAAAGTAACACACCAAAATCAATAACAATATTAATATATATACATATATATGTTAAACAGCATTCACAATCCTATCATGCCCAGGTTCTAGCATGTACTGGCTGACTTAGCATGATAGGCGTGCTATTGCTGTTTGCAATCATATATATCTATTAATACTGTTATTGAATTTTTCTGTCCAATTTTGGTATGTAATTTACTTTTAATAAAAGTGTTGTTAACAGACCACAGTTGAACAAAAAAAATTGATAATAGCAATCACACTCCTATCATGCCTAGACAACCTCCCTATGCCATGCTATCCCCCCCACACTTCCATGCAATCTGAAACCCTCATTCACAAACATTCATCATAAACTACAGCATAACACCCATCACTCTCACACACTTACTAATATTTTCCTACCTTTCCTCTGGCACTGTCACTTTTCCTCCTCCTCTTGGTTCTTCCTCTTCTATGTGCCGTCCTTCCGGTGCAGAGAGCGTGGAAGACGGTGGGCGTAGCTTCAGTGTTGTGCGCCGGGATTTGACATCAAGTCCCGACGCACAGCCACAATTGCCGCTCGCATCGTTTTTGGAGGTATGTCGGCACCCCTCAGTGAGTGGCACTCCAGGCGGCCCGCCCCCCGCCAGGTACGCTACAGGCACGACGGCCAGTCCCAGTGGCAGCCGCTTAGTTTTTAACTTTGCAGCTGCCATGAATGTTCCCGGATTCAGGGCGGCCTGGGGGGCAATTGCCCCCCTGCCCCCCCCACCCCTGAGCTCAATCATATGACATCATATTCCAATGCTTAGCAGTAGGGATGACAACTGTGGAGGGGCTGGCTGGAGGCATTGCCCTAGTCAGGCCTAGGGCAGAACTGAAGATAAATACATTGCTTTTAAAGTCTTTAATCTCATTAAATAAGTGACAGTTTCTTTGATTTGGATTATTTTTTTTATTACCTTTTTCTTTTTAACAGGACTCCCCAGACTTTCATTTCTGCAAATTTGAATAAAAAAAATAAATTTTTGGAATGTATAAGATAATTTTAATATAATACCTATAGGATTAAAAATATGCGATATCCCTTACAGCATTGGAAGAAATATGTTATACCGTTATATCTAAACAATTTTACGCTAGCAATATACTACATACTGGCTACAAACCCACAAAAATGTCAACAGGTTTTAATTGTTCACCCAGAAAATCATACACAATTTGTAGTTTTATTCTCTGACCTGAGATCATGCAGTTGAAATATAGTATGAATATTTCCAATAACATGCTGTGAGCAGAACATAACAGTGAAATGAACAAAACGCTGAATGTACTAGATTGAGTGACATGTCTCTTCAGACATAGAAATGCAATCTCACCTACTGTGTACATTTTCTAACATCTTTAAACCCTTGACCCATACTTGATCCTTGTAGTTCTTTTATATTGGGAAAATCTTTATATAGGTTCAGAAACCCTTGGCAGCTTTAACTTACATCTCCTGGGATGTCTCCTCATAATCATTACATCTGGAGCAGTGAAACCAATACATAAGCAAACTTGATTCAGACATGAGCAAAAGCTTCTAGTATTACATGGATATTAATATAGTTGTAGAGATTTCACAGTAAACATTAAGATCCTTACTTTATGATTTACAGAATCATCAGGGCCGGCCCTGCTATGGAGCAGAGTGGGGCAATTGCCCCAGGTGGCACTTTTGAAGAAATGCTTTTGGACGCCGCAGCCTGCAGCAAGCTAGGTCTGTGGACCTAATGCACGCTGCGCGGAGTGTCTTCTCCTTTGTGATTGGAGGTCAGCTCTCTCGTGGTAGCATGGGCGTGAGTTTCCCAGAGAACGCGGTGACATCAGGCATCATGTCAGCACTCACTCAGAGTGAAGCGGGGGCAGCATTTCACACTTCGCCCTAGGCAGCACAATGTCTTGGGCCAGCCATGAGAATCATAGATGTAGGCACAGCAATACTGCACAAAGGAAGAGACCTCTGATCTCCCTTTCCAGACCCTATAACCTGTGGAGGTCTATGCTCAGTCAACACACCATTCGTAGCATTAAGTATGTTGTTACAATGTTGTTCCAAAAACACCGATTAGACATGCTAAATGATTCTCATCTGTCATCAAAATCAGTGTTTCAACCTGGTGCTGTTCTTCCTTCTGAGGCAGTGCCGGGGTGTCCATTAAATCCCTTGTCACCAAGCAGTACCACCAATCAGTGGAACTTTGCAAATGTGTTTTGGCACAAACTAGCTCTACAGAACAACCACGGTCCTTAAATTACTTGGAAAATATATCATCGCAGGCAGTAAATGAACCAAGTAAATAAATATGCTGAAACAGAACTATAACATACAAGCATTATGTTATCACAATTTTAGCAATAGATATACAGTATATTTTGTGGTGTGATATTTTTTAAAAATAATTTATTATAAAAACATACAGTGTGATGTGATTATTTTGAAGAGCTCACCTACCATTTCGCACTGTGAAAGTGGTAGGTTTTTCAGTGGGAATATATTTAACCCTGTATTACTAGATACCTGTGTACGATAGCATTCAGCCCGACTATATAAAAATACAAGATCAGAGGTCATGGCAAAGGAGCAACGGATAATCAAGTCAAAGGTCAGGGGCACCAGAAATTCAGCAAATATACAACAATCTGGGGTCGGCAACATATAGGCAAGTTAAACAAACCGTCAAGAACTGAAAAACAAGGCACTAAGCTGGGAGGAAAGAGTGAAGCTGACATGTTCCTAGGCATAGTGCAGATATGTGGATGAGTGACAACACCGAGATCGGGAATAGGTGTCCAATCCCAGATTCAAAGCAGAGGAGAAGGATGGGTGTCTGCGCCTAAACACACAGGCAGGATGTTTCAGCTGCAGCGGGTATTCCAGTGAGTGGCTCACTTCTTTGTCTGCCTTTCCACCCGCTCATCATTCTGGAAATTTCATCCAATATTCTCTCCATTAAATTAAAGGAACTAAATCTCTTGAGTATAGAACAGGGACAGACACTTTAAGGCTAAATCACGTATGTGCACATGCTGGCTGGATACATGCGGCAAGTCGCTGCTCTCCCATACATGCACATTATGCAGCCCACAGCTATACATTAAAGTATTTGACCATTTACCCAGTTTGTCAGAAAGCGCAAGTGCAAGCAGAACCATAGAGAAAAAAAATACCAACATTATTTGTAAATGATTGTAACACATATTATAATATAAAAGCTTCTATTTAGAATTTGTCGCACACTCATTGTATAAGGTTACACCCTTAGTTGTTTCAGGAGGCATAAACCAAAAGCCATGCCCCACCCCAACCCCATATCGGGATAAAAATACAGTAACTAAAAAGCTGTTGAAATAATTTAAAAGGATTCATCTATGCCCAACACTGTCCCCCACCCCTTGCCTACTGGAGTGGGGTTAAATGTCTTAAAAAATACTGTGACTCTCCATCTGTCTCCTTGATTCCTGCCCTGTGAGATGGATGGGGTATTGCAAACCAAAAAAAGGCCTTTCTTCTCTACTTACTTTTAAGTCTAAGACAGCGAGCATCACTATACAGTCCCTTGACATTCAATGGGTGCAATATCATTGCCTTTACGGGGCCCTTGTCTCATGATCTGTGGGCCAGGGATTGGGGTTGTTCAATAAATAAATAAAACGAGTAAAAAGATGCCCAATGAAAATAAATAGGCAAGATAAGTAAATTTATCCATTCCATGGCCGATGGATTCAGTGAGACGGATTACATTATACTTTGTTCTCATAAACCAAGGTTAAATATATAAAAGTATTTTAAGAGTATAGAAAACCAAGCATTCTTTTAAAATTAGGAACTACACAGTATCTGTGGGCAAGAAGAACTTTTCTTTATATAATGAAAGCATGCAATTTATAAGTCAACACAACATTTAGCTCTTTTGAGTACTCCCACCTTTAATTTCAGTGAAATTATCTCCACGACAATGAATTCAAGAACTACTTCTTATTTATAAAAGATGTGACTTTTTTCACAAAAGGGCACAATCTGTCCTTCCAGACAATCATTCACAATTTCTGTAGCTACTTTTTGAACTTGGAATCTTTTATCTGAAAACAATGAGATCATCATGTAAATTGGTGTAATTGTTTTAAAACCTATTTTAGATTAAACAATAAGGCTAGTCAGCCTCTGGTAATGTTACAACAATCTACCAATGCTCACCTATGAATGGTGCAGAAAATAACCATTTACTAGGGGTCTATAGCCTTAATGTAAAATAATGTAGAAATTCCATTGTATTCTCCAGAAGTGTAAAAAAACATATTACAGCATAATTGTGTGTTTAAAAGGGCTAATGTGGTTCATTAAGGAAAGATCATCCTGTAAACTAACATTTTTCTGTTTCTGAGATACCCTAACATAACATTCAATTCAAATGCAGTTTGTTTTCTTGTATGTGTTTGGTGTGGACTGACCCACAGAGAGCATTGACTTCAATGGAATGAACTAGAAAGGAGAGAGCAAGCCAAGCTTTCTCATCCAACATCAGCGCCTAAGCTAACAAATGCTCTACTGGATGAATGGGACAAATTTCCACAGAAACACTCCACAATCTTGTGGAATGCCTTCCTAGAAGCGTGGAAGCTGTCATAGCTGCAAAGGGGGGACCGACTACATTTTAATGTCTATATATATTTCATGCTCTCTAAATGTTTCCCTACCTTCTCTGCTGACCGCTTTGAAGGATCTGGGAGAGGACGTCAACTGAATTACCGCCATTTTGGATATGTCTACCAAATACATTTCCTGCCCAACCAATATCTAGGGGGCTGGCAAAGGAGCACGGCAGAATCCTCCTATAGATTTGCAAGGGGTACACCATGTAAATTTAAGGAATCTTTCACCAGTCATAAATATATAAGTGGATATTATTGCTGTGGTGTCCATTTAATACATTTGGGAGTTGCCTGCTTTTTTAACTTACATCCTGCATGTGTGTATCCAGGTAGATTTTTATCTTTGCTACAGTTAATACCAGTTAGTAGATTTGTGCATTTGGATTCGTACAAATCTGAATTTTAACAAATGTTCTAAAATTAGTCAATTCATATGAATGTCCTATAATGATGAGGGCCTCTTTTTGGTCTTCTTTCTTGGTCTGCTTCTCCTCGTTATCCACTCCATCATCCTGGCTTCCTGGTGCAACAGGGTGGAGCCTTGGTGCACACCATGAGGACAAAAAAGAAAAAAAAAACGTGTTAGTAATTTTTTTTAACAATAAAAAAATCACTAAAATAATCCAATACATAAAAAATAAACAATAAAGTGAGCTAAGTGATGTCATTGTGACATAACTGGCATTAATAACATACTGCAATGATAATAGTGCAATTTTTTTTTAATACAAAAAAATAATATAATAAGATTAATAATAATAAAAAAGAAAAAACCTTACATCCCATTGCCCTAGCACTACATCTAAAAAGTATAACCCCCTGTCCCGTTCACAACCCCCAAACCCAAGCCATTAGTATGAAAAATACTACCCTATAGGGTACTTTATAAAATGGATGGATATGGCCCTCTAGAAAAGGGGAAAAAAACTAAGGATGTGGGGTATTTCCGTAATCAGGAGATGCAGCTAAACAATTTTGGCCAGGTGTCGCTGCCGTAACACATACCCTGTGCAAAAAAATCTAAGTAACACAGAAGTGTTGGTGAAAAAAAGCTCAGGAAATAATTTCTACGGCCACCATTGACAGTGCCCAAATACCGCTGATAGGATAGTGTGGATTACCTGTGTTACAGAAATATATACTTTTGTGGGTATTTTTGGTTTATTTGTTTAAAATTAGAGTTGCAATCCCATCATACCTAATGTAAAAATTCTATGGATTTGTTAAAAATAATGTACACTTTATAGTATGTTCCCTATAAGTGCTGGGAAAGTATGGAAATTCCATATAAATGAGTTATTTCTGAAATCAGGACATCCGAATTGATAAATCCGAAGGGTATTTTTCATCACTTTGCCTAATTTTGTGAGGATTCAGATATATAAAAAAAATTAGTTTTTTTCTAATTTTCAATAGTTTTTACTAAATTTCTTGTCACAAATTGTCAGCTAATTATCTAATTATGGTATCAAAAGAAAGCTCTATCTCTCCTTGAAAAAACAATATATAGTTTTCATGGGTACACTATTTGCAGGAAAGTGGAATAATCGCTGAACTCACATACCCACAAAATTGCTCTGGGACTTGAGGTACCAAAAACCCCTTGGACTGAAGCTGTTAAACACAGCTACACAATTGCTAATGTTATAGTCGATACAGTAGTTATGACTTTCTAATAATTGTTCTTTGTTTATTGTTAGAACTAGACATTTTTATCAATTGTACTTAAGCTGTGTCTTCCATACATATGTTCACTTAGGTCCTCAAGAAAACAAAAAACCACCTTTGATTTCAGGAAGTTAAAACATTCAACTCTTCTAGAAACTCTCGGCTTACTGACAAAATAAAGTCTTTATAAATTTTTGATTCCTTTTAGTGGGCCAACATACTTATTGAATAAGATGCATACTTGAGGTCCAATCTTCTCTGAGTATGGTGAAAACCTACATAAATCCATACATACAGACACTTCCTGACTGATAACACACTAGAAAACCATACCAAAGATATTTCCCTCATACTTACATACTAACAATAACCTACCACATAAGATATTAAAGAACACTTCAATTTCAACTCATCTTGGCTAAACTGAAAATGATACGCACGACAGAAATTATGAGAAAGAATCTTCATGTACAAGAACAAAACAAAAACAAAAAAATGGTCAATATATTGCAAGTACTTTGGCAATCTCTTGCGGTTAGAAACAGAGTGGTGCAGAAACTTAAAATATCTGCACACTGAGAGAAAGTGTAATTGTCTGCTATTTTTAGTATATGTGCAAACGTTTTCATCCATCTCTATTCGCTAGGTTTAATCAACAAAAGCGGACAATCGGGAGGGCATGGAATTTAAATTTAGCATATGAAAATGTAAAAATCATTGTCATTTTGCTGTCAACATATAGCAAAATCTGTTGCAGAGCACGCATTTCAATGTTCATAATAACTCATGAAAGGTTCTAGGACTTTATTAAAAGATGTAATTTTATTGTATTATATTGTAGTCATAGCACACTTCCTTGTAATGATATTTAACTTTTAAGTATTTAATATCTTGTAGGTATGGTTATTTTTCATTAGTTTGTGTACTTTTTCAAAAGAAATTTTCATTTTTTGCTAACCATGTGACATTTTTATTTGTATAGTTGCGTTTTTCCGCTGATTATTTTTTTAGAAGTCTAATTTGCTTCAGGATGTATATGGAGGCTTCCATATTCCATATTGGATTTTTAAACAATGAATCCCAGAACATATAATTAATTCAGGTCCCTATTACTTAAAATGCAGCATAGTTAAGGTTATAATTATTATCTTTAGTATTTTTGACAAAGAGGTATGTTTCCACTCTAACAAATTTTACATTTCCATCTGATAATCTCCGAGCACATCACACACTTGTGTCACATTATTTTCTTTTTATATCCACATCCTCCACACGCATTAACATAATTGCCTTAAATAATTAGAAAGAAAGAAAATGTACTATGAAAAAAAGACTTTTTTAAATAGTGTTGAAAGATACGAAGAGTCATGGTATGAAAAGCACAAACGAAGCAATGAAAATCCAATAAAATCCAAAACAAAATCAAAATCAGTATCAATAACATTAACAAAATATATATATATATATATATATGTTTCCATGGGTAACACATATAAAGGAAGCTAAAGGAAGCTAATTAAAACCAATATGGTTTCATAGAACAGAAGTTAGGAATTACATGCTCACTCCCTCATACATCATACACTCTCACAAGCTCTCTGCCAAATTTAACCCCTTAAGGACAATGAGCAGTCCCTAACCCCATTGAAAACAATGTCATTAAGGGGTTAATGTCCACAAATATGGAGGAATCCTCAAAGTAGCAGGGAGAAGTGAACAAAAAAAACCCAAACAGAAGAACAAGAAGAGGCCAGAGAAGAATTGGAGCTGCAGAAAACAAGACAGGGCCATGGAAGCGGTCAGTGGAGGAGGTAGGGAGATATTGTGAGAGACCAGGACAGAATGTGAGGCAGGTTAACACAGTTTCAGAGAGTGTGAGAGATCCGAAAAATTTTGTTTTCGGATAAAAAATGAAAAAAAGATTTGTCAGAGATTGATCAATTTGCAGTCTAGAAATAAAAAAAAAACAGAATGGTAATTAACAGACACAAATCAAAGGGATCAGTAGCAATAAAATACACAAAATGCAAAAGGAAACACATCAATGACAGCAAGGCAAGGCCTAGCACTTTTAAAAAATACATTAATGACCACAAAATATGGAAGGAAACTGTTGGCCCACTGAAGTGCAACTACATACAACTACATAAGGCGACACTTTCTTCAGAAGTGATGCCCCAAATCCAGATCCTTGGGGACCCTTTAGCAGCCTTCTTAGATAGTAAGGTGAGAAGAGGCTTTTTACTTACTAAGAAACTCTTTTATGAGCTTGGAGGCAAACCGGGCAAGTTATTGGCAGGGGCACATAGAGCAAAAAAATCCTCACCGTTTCTACCCAAGATAAGGGACATTTACACTATGAATCAAACTAAATTGCCAAGTGCTTCTATACTTATTACCAGTCTATATAATTTACCCCCGTAGCCAAGGCCAACACTGATTATTTTAAAAGGCTAGACTCCTATCTCTCTAATTACATGACACAGAGGTTGGATGAGGACATCAAGGGAAATCTAGATGCCCCCATTACATTAACAGAAATTTAAACTGCATTGAATTTAACACCAGATGGCTTTACTACTCTTTATTATAAACGTAGAGCATCGGGCTCTACCCTTGCTCCGCAATCTAATTTAGCTGATAATTTGGTGGTACCGAAACCAGGTAAAGACATGGAGCACTGCAGCAATTTTCATCAAATTTCTTTAATTAACTCTGATTTAAAATTGTTGGCCAAGGTAATGGCACTACGCCTCCAACCACTAATCCCCTCACTTATAAATGAGGATCAAGTAGGATTTGTCCCTGGTAGGGAGGCCAGGGATAATCCAATGAGGGTCATCAGCCTTTTGGCACATGCAAAGAACTACATGTTGCCTTCTACTTTAATATCAATGGGGAATGGGCATGCGGAAAAGGCATTCGATAGTGTTGCTTGGCCGTACCTATTCAAGGTTCTTTCGACATTAGGTTTGGGGGACAAATTTCTTAATCAAGCCGAGGCTTTATACACAGTTTCATCAGCCCAAGTTGAAATTAATGGCATTCTCTCAGAACGTATAACTCTTTAGAACAGCCCCCTCTACCCGCTATTATTTATTTTGGCTATGGAGCCACTCACCTCTGCTTTACGAGCCAATCCTAATGTTGAGGGTATCCAAATTGATGACACAATGCATTAATTTTCCATACATGCAGATGACATGCTTTGCGTGACTAGTAATCCCACCACCTCTCTGACTCATATCATTAAGGAGCTTGACCTATTTAGCACTTTTTCTAATTTCGAGAGAAACCTTCAGAAATCAGATGTACCAGGAGTCAACATTCTTGGCAATGATACAACTGTCTTAACAGATTTAGGTGGTGTGACTGTGCAATGTAATATCTGGGGTTCTGGAACCCTGATGATCTACCTCAACTATTACAACTAAATTACACTGCTTTGCTCTCAGTAGTAACAGGGGATTTGCGTAGGATTACAAGATTTGTATGGGGTGATCGTTCCCGAGATTTTCTAACTTTCACCTTACACGCTCAAACCTAAGGGTGGTATGGGTTTACCCAACATTGAATACTATTAGTTAGCGTCCCACTTACGTAGATTGGTGGAGTGGTCATTTAAACAATGGGTGGCCCTTGAAAATCCCTTCTTGACCCAACATATTTCAGTTATCCTCTGGCTAGCGGAATGCTTCCAACCCCTTAACATTCCTTCACATCCACTGATCACGAAACCAAACTTTGTTCCATGTACCCTATATTCCCTCTACTTGGTTCATATATATTTTTTTGTCTCGTTTCCACATGTTTACCATCCTTATAAGCGCAGGAATATTCCTGCAGCTTATAAATCTCTTTCTGAAAGACTCGGATCTTATACATAAAGACCCACACAAACGGAGAAAGCCGAAAACCACTTCAACATCTCCGTTACCTAGATACTCCGGATGACGTATCCGGTTCGAAACCACGCCCATCGAGGAAGAAACAACTTAGAAATACAGAAGCGTGTTTCGTTGCCTGGATGCGGAGCTCGATACGTAAGAACGACGTTCTTCTGGATACGAGGCTTGGCATACAGGAACGGAATGACGCGACCCCCGAATACGAGGCTTGACACGCAAAAACAGAATGACGGCTTTTTCCCAGCATACATCGGCATCAAGAGCGTTTGAGGACAGTATTTAAAGCGGATTTTTACTAGCAGTTCTATATATGATCATTGTTTTACATTGCGGATTATATTTACTTCATTTGATTCTCCTGAGGAAGCCCAAAGAGTGGCGAAACGCGTTGGGATACGGAAGAAATTTATCTGCATATTCTTGGATCAACTATACCGGACTTTTAAGTTTAAATATCCATTTGAACTCAACCATTCTGTAAGTGCATTTTTATTTGCGCATCTGAGAGATAAGAAGTTATTGCACCATATGGTTGTTTTCTTTGCTTTATATTTTTAGAACTTTTTGAGAATAAAAGAACAGCTTTTACTACAGATGAGCCTCTTGTACTTACGTGGTTTGTGAGTGCATTTCACACATTTATATATATTTTACTTTTATTTACAATATTATACTATTATATTTTTTTCTCTTCTATATATACATGCGCCCCGATTTCTGTTTGGTTTCGTGTGAGAACGCCCAGAGGAGCGTTTTGGTTGGGTTGCTGCAGCGATATATTAGGGAAGTATTTTTCTTTTTTCCTTTTTTTCCTTTTTTCACTTTCGATTTTACACGTGTTTTTGGGTGTTCAAGGTTTGGTTTATTTTAGTTTACATCCACTGATCACTCCTACACTTAACATTCTGAAGAGAACACTTATTCAACAGAAAAGCACCTCCTACCCTAGTGTGCTTTACTCCACTTCACATAACCCTGACCTACCACCAAGTATACCTACCAGCTTATTAGTAGATTTTACCCCAAAGCAAGAGGGCAATTTAAGATTACATCACATAGTAGAGGGTGGAAGCTTTAAGTCTTTAAATGTTATAGCTCAACGTCTGCCACCACCTTTCAGGAGTGTTTATTTGTACCATCAACAAACATTTTGTTCTTACTAGGTTATCAATTTCCGAAATGTCTAGGTCCCTGACAGATTTTGAAAAGTTATGCAGCAGCAAATCCGAATTAGCCCATCTCCTCTCGAAGATTTATGCTCTTCTAGTCTCACCCCAAAATGACGCCAAACCCTATTATTTTAGCTTGTGGGAAGGGTATTTAAAATGCTCCTTTACAGATGCTGACTGGCACTGGCGAAACAAGGGTGGGATCCCTAGCAAGACTCCTTTAAGGAATGTTCCTTTAAGTTTCATCAGAAATTAATCATTACTTGCACCAGGTATCCCCGTTATGTTGGAGATGTGGCTTGGATGAGGGCTCTTACCTACATCTTTGGTGGTCGTGTCCTGGTATTCGGCCTTTCTGGGAGGTGGTGATACGGATTACACACTCTCTCCAGAGGTACTATTGCTTCATCGCTCCCATCTTTCATTTGTCCGATATAAAAGAACTTTGACAATCCATTTAATTAATGCTGCTAACTGCTAAGTCTATAATGCCTTGATTTTGGAAATCACCTAATACGCCACCTATCCAGGCATGGTTTTGTAAAGTCAATATGATCTTTCAGATGAGGGACCTGGTTGGCTTTTCCAGGGAATGTGCTTATAAAAACAGGCTTAAATAGCTACCCTGGGCTTCTTTCATAACAGCTTAATAAACAGAGAATTTATTCTGTTTTTTTCGTGAAGAAAATAAAGAAATAAAAAATGAGAATCATTAATGAAGGAAATCGCTGAAGTTCTTAAATATTTAACTGGTTTCTATAAATATTCCTATGCATTTGTAAGGCTGTTTAAAAGTATGTCAGGAAATTGGACTTAGAAAATATTTGAAAGGTAGAGGAAAATTTGTGTTGGTCCTTTTTGTAATGTAATTGACTCCAAGTTGATATGCGGTGCAGGTCAGCATACAACTTTGGAAATTTGATGTGGGGATTAGAAATCCAAGAGCAATTAGAAAAGGTTACAATTCAATGTTTGGCTTGGCTGGGTGGGCATCCCAGTGCTCATACACTGGCACTGGAGGAGGTCTAGCCTCTAAATGGTGAATGCATGGTTAGCAGCAAGCAATGTCACATTAGTGTCTGACTCAGATTCAAAATTGCATTTGCACACACAAAAATTCACACATGTCTCTTTTACACTCGACTGCACAAGTGTAAAGATGTTGCAAGTAGAAAAAGTCTGCCAGTAGGACTTGGGAGGAGAGAAGAGACCCAGAACGTCCCCCTGCTTGTTTGGCAAACACATATTGCGATCAAAGGGGGGATCAGAGGGAGTAGAGGGAGAAGCAAAGTCTCCCATCTCTCTACAAAAAAATAGGGGAAAAAATAAAAGAGAAAAAAGCAAAACAAACAAAGAAAAACAAATTAACTTTATAGGGAGTCTAGTGTTGTCACTGGCATCAATAAAATATAAAAGAGATATCCAAAGGGATGTATATCCATACTGCACTGAGAAGAGTGCAAAAAATAAAATAGAAAAACAAGTAAAAACAAATATTTTTTTCAAAAATGCCATAACATCCTTTTGCACTACAGTTAATAGTAAAAATAAAAAGGCCAGTGGTGTTTAAAAAAATATACAATATAGGGTAATATGTATGGGGTGGATATACCCCTCTAAAACATAACAAATATAAATGTGAAGTATAGGACTGCAAAAGACTTGCGGGCGCGGGCAGTCTTGCTGGTGTTGCGGGTGGGTCCCGGTAATCCCGCGCAGTCCCGCAAGGCTGCCTTCACGCTGCTCCCAGCTACTTCCCGTGACTCTGCCTTGTTCCTGGGCGGAGCAAGAGAAGAGACGCTGTGAGGGAGCTACTCGTGTGCAGCCTTGCGGGACTGCGTGGGAAATCTGCAGTTTAGGTAAGGTGGTCGGCATGATTGGCCACAAATCTGTATCAGACTTTTTTCTCCAATTTATTTTAGGCGAATCTCTAGTTTTTGGTCAACAAAAAAAAATATCTGCAAAAAAACTAGGCATTTCACAAAATGGCTTTTAGTTGTTTATTAAATACTGTTCTATTCCTGAGTGGAGTTTAGTTGATTAAGACAGTTGCCCATTTACAGTACAAACCAAACCTCTGATTTGCAGACAATGCAAAATATTTATTATCTTTCTATCTTATCATATAATATGGTAAGTGTGGCCTTGACTCCAATGAACCCCCCCCCCAAATAAATGCACAAAACACCATGTAGGTTGAAAAGCCCAGAGCCAGTTTATTTACAAAGCCATTACCATGCAACCTAACATAAAAGACTTCCATAAATGCCACCTATGGGAGGGTATGACAAAGCTGGGTGCGGTGTCCTCTGTGTAACCCAAGTGCCAGTTCCATGAGTGATTTAATGGCACCCTTGACAGGATATTGTGTTAGATTTTATGGTATACATGCAAGATGCCTTGTTATCTCTTCCTATAGCCTGGATATGGGAAATTGCATGACATGGCCCATTGATGTTCAGCCTCACAGTACCATTACTGCCAAGATCACTTTTGCAAAAAAAAACATGACCTGCTGTTGCCATCAGGATCAAATATATGTCAATGCACAAAACATCAGCAGGGCGTATAACATTGAAATAACTAACTGAGCGTGGAGTGATGCACAACAATACTTGAATTTGGAGAGTCATACCAAATTCACAAGACCATGGTTTGGCTGTCTGTGTGGCAGGGACTGTTCTGGTGTGTGTGTTTGGCTGTCTGTGTGGCAGGGCCTGTCCTGGTGTGTGTGTGCTTGAGTGTCGGTGTGGCAGAGCCTGTCCTGGTGTGTGTATCTGGGTGTCGGTTGGGCAGAGCCTGCCCGGGTTGTGTGTGTGTGTTTGGGTGTCGGTGTTGGCAGAGCCTGTCCTGTTGTGTGTGTGGTTGTCAATGTGGCAGAGCCTGTCCTGGTATCTGTGTGGCAGAGCCTGTCCTGGTGTGTGTGTTTGGGTGTCGGTGTTGCCTGTACTGGTGTTAGGGCAGGCTGTTTGGGGACAAAATTGGCTCACGCTGGGCTGTTTGGGGACAAAGTTGGCTCACTCTGGGCTGTAATTTATTAATGTTATCTTGGTGCTGGTCGGGTTCTATGTGGGCAGTGTGGGCTGGCTTTGGGGGTGTGCATCCTGTGATCTATGCCTGTAATTTAGGGGATTTTATCTATACCTTTAATGCTTAGTTGTTGCTTTGTGATTTACAGTTGATCTGTACCTGTTAAGCTGGGTTTGTGTGTTATTCTGTTGATCTGTATCTGCTATTCTATGCTTCCATACATTATTTATGTATACCTGCAAATACAGGGTTTGTATTTCTTATTCAGTTGATCTATACATGCACGTGCTGTTTACATTGATCAGTGTTGTTTATTTGATCTATAGCTGAACTACAGGGAGTAAGTAAAAGAGAGGTGTGGCTTAGTGAATGAGGGACAAAGGGACTCTGGGGATGATTACAGGGGAGAGGACCTCTCAATGTCACAGTAGGGTCAGGAGGAGGAAAGACTGTACTGACTCTCACAGTCTTCCGTTAAACAATGGTCAGTGTGGCAGGGGCCCAAGGAAATGCCTAGGGTCCACTTTTTCCATATTTTAAATTTTTTTGTTACAAAGATTAGCTGTTTTTTAATGTATTAAACATAAATTATTTTACTCTCAGTCCCATCACATTACATCAATATGCGTTAGAAAATCAGGAAAAGATGAGCATGGATGGTGTGCTAATTCGGTGGCGCAACGGACCACTTGACTAGACTTGCCCCCCAGGTCTTAGACTGCCAGCCCTCCCCTGTTCATCACTATACTTCTTGATTTTGCTCTAGACTTTGGTAATTTCTGTTTGACTGTGGGTAATAGAATGAGGAAAAACGGAACTATGTCCTAGGTTCTTGCATAGAGCCTCCAGGAAAAAAAAATAAACTGGGAAACCACAACCTGAAATGATTTGCTTTGACATTCAGCGCAGGTGTTTGCAATTCATGAGAGCAGAAGCAAGTTCAGAAGCAGAAGGCACTTTAGGTGATGACAAAAAAATAATAAGTTAAGGTATATATATATATATTATATATATATATTATATATATTGGACATTTTTAACATTTTTGAGATCATAGAGAAGAGCACAGGTTTTACAGCATGATTGTAACTTCTGTTTCAAATAGCTTCTTTATTTTATGTTTCTGAAAATTGGACTAGTGACATGACTGCAGAATTATTTTTAAATGTTACCAATTTTTTAAAAATGTTTATTTTCTTTCTTTTTTTTACTAATCATATTGTGATTAAAAAGCTAGGCTCCATTGACTTGCATGGTTGAATGCAGCACCTGTTTTCAGGAGGGTATTTTTAATGGGCACCACCATCTTGCAAGAGGCAAAACCCCTCACAATAGCGCTTGTGACCTCTCTCACATTGCGCCTTGAGGTGGGTTTTCATTGTCGCTGAATGGTTCTCTATAGATTAATTTCAGGGACCACATTTAAGGGCTCCTCAGCTTTCTTAAATTAGGTGTCCACCACCATATAGTACATGGCGGACGTTGACGTCCCGGGGAGGGGCTACACAGGGTCCCTGCAGTAAATTTCAGTGTTATCAAATGCCCCATTGAGGCATTACAGTAACACCGTTTACATCCTAGATCACTTTCTAAGCTCATTTAATGCCTTGACATGCCAGTTGATAACTGACCATTTTTCTGTGATGTGCCTGGAACATCATTGCTCATTAAGGGCTTAATATGCAATTTTCAGAAACATAAAATAAAGAAGCTATTTGAAACAGAAGTTGCAATCATGCTGTAAAAGCTGTGCTCTTCCTCTATGATCTTACATTTCCTATCACTGATTGGCTGATTGAAGCTGTCAGTCAGTGGCAGGAAGGTGTTTCTATTGAAATACATTGGAAGATTTTCCCACATGCGCATTTTTCCCAAGTTGGGGAAAGGGTGCATTTTGAGGGATTCTGCAGAATTGTGCATTTGCAAACGATCATTTGCATTAAAGTGATTATGATGGCAGGAGTACACCCTTGGGAAAAAATAGCTGATGACTATGCAGGAGTTGGAATATGTACTCCTAAGTAACAGCTGACATCTACTGGTATTTATTTTGCTACTGCAAACCCAGTTGGTCAGCATTCACAACTGGCAACTGCCCTTTAGTGAATTGAGCCAATTTGGCCTGATTTGAACATAACAATAATACAATATGGATGATTTGATAGTTGTGTCTAACTTTCATGGGAAGTCACTAAGTTTTAATTAGGTCAGTTGTATTGATTCATGTATGAAAAAATGATACCCTCAATTCTAACTTCCCATTTCTTAGTACTTACTTGCATCACAAAGACAATGTCCATCAATTGAGTCAGAGGTCATTATGATACTATATTTGACGCTGATATATTTGACAGTGTTTTGTTATTCTGATACCTGAAAATCTGAGCCAGATATCAGATATACTTACCATTCCAAAACAACATCTCCCACAAATTGGTCAAGTTACATCCAATGTTTGAACGATACCTCCCTGATTACTGACTGTATCACAAATTAAATGTCCTTTTTCCCCATTCAGTATCTACCCATAGCCAGTTTTCTGCCCAGCCGTTCATACACAAACAAATTAAACCTCTTCTCTTTTTATGACATCTATTTTACTTCCTCTAACCTTTTCTTTACCCATCTACCATTCATGTACACCCTCGCATTTGTTTTATCCTTGGAATGCTTTCCTTCTTTAGCCATTGGTCTTGACAATGAGCCACAATTTTCTCTTCCCTGAAAATGTATATGTTCTTTCCTAAAATACTTTTAACCCCCCTCAAAACATATTCATCAACCTCCTCTTTACTACTACATAGTAGGGAAGGGCTGAGGAAGTTATAATTTTCAAATAAAGATTGCTTAACAAAATCTAAGAAAAAAAAAGCACACAAATTTTCCTTCAAACTAAAGGATTTCGTAAGAATTCTGAAAATATAAATGTTATCATGAAACATTTTACCTACGGCTGCTTAGTATTGTCACACTAAATGTTCTTGGTTTGTACTCTGAACCACTGTTTAACATCACCTTATTGTATGATTTTTTGGAACATGCTGAACAGGCTGGTAATTGATTATTAACAGTTACATCTTACTGAGGAACATAACGCTTCACAATGAAACACATGTTCAGCCTCTAGAACTCATGCATATTTTAGAAGTGATTTGACAAGTATTTTTGCAGCTTTGAAAACCTGAACTTTTTCTTTACCTATGTAGGGTTCATTATTACCAGTTACATTATGAATATTCTGTGCTACTATATGATAGAGTTGAGTTTAAATGCGTGGCTGACCTAAATTTGAGATCAGTTGCCATGTAAACAAAACATAAAAAACAATTAAAATTAACTCTTAAGACAGAAGACTTTCATTATGGAAAAATATATAATCTAGACCATCTAGAAATGCATTTATCTATGTGATATAGACACTACAATGATGGCTATTGTAAATAAGCAGTAACTATTGGCTCTTCATTAATGATAGATGGGCTCTAGAGATAGCATATTGACAGGGATCTCTGATCTCCTTCTGCTAATCTGACACCATAGATGTTGACCTCTATAGATAGAGGTTTTCCATGCATGGGAAACGTGATCTGAAAACTGTCTAATACATTTTTATATCACATGAAAATAGATCTGTTGAATATTAGTGTATGACTTCTACTTTAGGGAAAAAGACCCTTCATATTTGTGATATATTTTATTGTACAAATACAGTTGATGTATTTTTACACATGTATTTTCTGGAATGTGATCTTATGATGTTTGAAAATTATATACTATTTCAAAGTTCTAGGTAGAGAAAAGGCTGTAATATTAAGGTACACTATTCCTTTTAAAAAGTAAAATATATCCTTAATATATATGACCTGTCTCAATGCAATGCATAATTGATTTAATTAATTATATAATGCACAACCCATCGTTAATTCTAAACCCAATGAGCTTTTAGAACAATTTAATTTAGCTTTGCAATCTCAAAAAGGAAATTACAGACAAATCACTTTTATATAATTCATTGCCTTTGACTGTAAAATGACTTCATACAATTCAGAACTTCTGGCTACATTTAACTGTGATTAAAATCAGGATGACCCTACTGAGTTAATTCAACACACAAACTTTTAACAGCCAACCTTTTTAAGTTTTGCTTTCATTAAAATAAATCCTATAGTAACTATCTTTATAATGAAAACAGCAATATTATTTTATTGGGTTCATACCCAGTCATTCAGAAATTACTATTAAAGATTTATATTATTTTATAAAATTGCATCATTTAATCCTTAACCCCTTTTCTTGTTTTATATATGAAATCTGCAAATAAAATATAATTTATAAATATAGTAGCTATCTCTAGATCCAAAAGTCTTTTAAGATTTAAGCATTCCATGACAGACACTTCTTGTTTATTAAACTTATAACTACCTAATAATAATAACCCCTAATAGTGGATCATTTTATATTCCTTGTATCCTATTCTGTTGTAGTTTCAGATGAGTTGGCTGGCATTGTAGAGAAGAAAGAGTTTGTCTCATCTATTGAATATATTAACTTGTTATTGCTGTTCACTTTTTTGACATTGCTGTTTTGTGTATTTATGCTTTCTAAATAAAAGTTGCCTTCTTTATCAAGTAATTTGTTATTATTGTACAAGGCTGTACCTTTAAATTGATACATGTAAAATGATTTGGTTTATAATTGAAGGTTTAACACATATCCCCTAAACATTGAAATTGTACACAGAACAAATTACAAAATGAAAAAAAATGACCAACTAACTGCATTAGTGAGATGAACCACATGTTGGCATTCCCACATTGCTGGCATTATTTCAGTACATGTACATTTGTATCCCATTCGTTGTTGTGCTGTGACTTTTAGCATTTTCACATGCAGTAAGGAAGCCTACAATATGACATCATACATGATGTAAATACAAACCAATTACTCCATTTTAATAACATTGTCCTGACAAATTCATGATGGTTTTTGGTACAAATGATAAAAAACATTTGATCCAGGAATTCTTATTAAAGATTTATGGAATTCCATGTATTTTTTTAAAGCAAGTGAAATAAATTTTATAAACGCTAGTAGCTTTCTAGAACCAAGACGCTTAATACTTCCAAACCTTCCTTTGTAGCCTGATTTAAATCTTCTTTTAAAAAACAAACAAAAACTTCTAAAGGGCTTTAGTTAGAGTTAAAAGTAATGTTTTTTTAGACATAATAAATAAAATGTGTGCCCTTCATAATTTTGACATTATTAGCATCTAAAGTGATAGGTTTTTTTTATTACTTAAATGGAGAGTGAGGATTCACATGCAAATCAACATATGCATGTCAGTACTCTGAATTTAAACCAGTAGCGTACCT
>VKOC01024997.1:0-23173 GCA_009364415.1 Spea multiplicata
GGGGGTGGGGGGGCCCCTTAACAGATTCTCGCACCGGGGCCCTGAGGTTTCTAGTTACGCCCCTGCTTGCTGCCTTTTGTGTGTGTCACTTTTTTTGGTCTTTCCACAGCTCATAGAAAATACTGCATGGACGGTATCCACCCAGGGTGTAAATGTTGTCTTAATGCCTTGCTGAAATTGCAAGCAGAAAAAGATTCAGGTACCGAACCAAAATGTTTAGTCGGGGCAGTCCAGGTCTACAACTTCCCATGTTGGTAGCAATACCCTGATGGGAAGATGGGCATTTTTGTTATAAAGCTATTCTGTTTGGTTCTTAGTAAATAAACTTCTTTGTGTCTTACTGTATGTGTTCTTGCACAACACCCTCTCTTGCTAAAAGAGTAAAATAGAGAATTGAAAGCGCAAGCTGCCTAAGCGGCGCGCTAATTGTCCATTGCTGGACATTAGTTATATAATAGGGGTCACTAAAAAGTCAGGAAAGTTAAGGCATAAAGTTTTGGCGGGCTAGGTTAGCTAAATCTAATTCTAGGTTTCTGGGCAGGCAGTTTATTTAGCGCAGCTGATTGGTTAATCAGCTGTGCTGCAGCGCGAGGTTTGAGTCGGCATTCTGTGCGGCGGGAAAAAAATAAGCACGGCTGATTGGTGCAGTCAGCTGTGCTCACAGCGTGAGGCAACTCTAAAATAAATAAATAGCTGCGCGCAGGGAGATTAAATTCACCTCAAGAGAAATCTGCAAGGAGCTGTTGCTGAGCAAGCGTAACACCCCCCCCTCCCTTTTGTGTTTAAATGTAAGGTATGTAATATGTTATATTATCGTAGTTTTATAAGGGGTAAAGGTCGCCTCTGTGTTGAGGTGGATAGAGGCTTGGTGTTACACAATCTGGCTGAGAAAGGGGCGGATTGTATTTGGTGTATTATATATAAGAAGTTATTTGGTTATTACGTTAAATGGTTTGTGTTGTTAATGCCTCTTATACCCTTTTAAATAAAGCTATGGCCAATTTTATCCAATTTACAATTCTGTGTCTGTGGTTATTTTATTGATTTGTTAGGGGTTAATATGAACATGCAATGGACAATAATTCTCAGTATGTTTAGAGAGTCAACAGATGCATGTCTCAGAATTACACATGGAAGTTTATATCAGCTTAACAAAAGTCTGTTGTAATATCATCAAACTTCAAATAACAAACATATTTTATTTATGATTATAAACAACTACATTATCAGTTACCAAGATAACCCAGATAATATATAAGGTGTCTCAAGACTAGTACTAGTGGGTTGGATTCACAGCTGGAAATAAATCTATCACAAGTTATTTAGTAGTTATCCTCCCTTAGATTGCAATAGCTAAAATGAGATAAAAGCAGGCATACATTTTGTCTCAGTTCACATATCTGGGCCGATATATCTCTACTTTTTAATCTATTTTTTTCCATTACAATCTATATGAGCATTGCTATTCAGTTATGTGTGATATATTTTTCTTCAGTGTTGAATCTAGACCATTATTATTATCATTTTATGTGGAATTGCTCATTTATGCTTAGGAAGATCTTACAAATATAACATCTTTAATTGAATCTGAGCTGCCAAAGCTTGGCTAAACAAAGGTAGCAACCTCATTTTAAAAAGACATCTGCAATTTTCTATAAAATAGTGTCCAGAGCAATTGATTTATTCCAATCAGATTCCATTAAAATATACTCAAAAAGAAATATTAAAGTTCATACTACTGGAAGACTAATAGCAAAAGATTATAATTATATTTCATCTGATACTTTGTTGAGTAACAATCAGTTCATATTTTTAGAAACTAGCTTATTACAGTATCAAAGGACATTTATCTGGAAAAAAAAATAGTAAGCTGATGCAACCAAGGTCTTTCTTCAAAGAAAAACTTCAGCTACAATGGCAGTTCTCACAAGTAATTAAAATTCCTTAGGTGAAGTAAATTTTAATTAAAATTTAGTAGCATGACCAGAAAATGTTTTCAATGTGGATTTAGACATCAACCACAACGGAAAGGGCTAAAGTTAATAAACTGCTTACTCGTCATATAATGGAACTGAAGGGAAGTCATGTGCTAGCAACAATAAGCAGCCCTATTATGGTCTGAGACAAAAATATTTTAATAGCTTACAAACTAGACAGCAATCTTTTTTTCCTCTTCCCTTTAAAATACAAAATAACGGTATGTACACATCCGCATCTTAAGTAAGACAACATAGTGATTTGCGTTCTGTCTCGATGTTAAACTTCAACCATCATAAACACTTTAACACATATTATAACTGTGAGGTGCATTAACATGCTTGTGTTCCCCTTGTAGAATACCCTGTATGCATTTGCTTCTTTCTCAGTCCCAGCAATTAAGTACATCGGGCAACACACAAAGTATCAATCTCACGGCTGTGCTTCCACCCACATACACTGTAGAAGACAGGAGCCAGTGCCGAAGTACAAGATCCCTCCAAACGTAAGTTACAAAACACATTAAGCCTCTTTGTTTCCGTATATACTAGCTTTGGCATATCAATAAAATATACCTACCTGCATTGGACCTTTGTGTGCAATGTTCCTTTGTTTTTTGGCCTTTCCCAAGCCCCCAGCTATCTGCTGTGCAGGACACAAGACAACTAATCTCCTGATACAATATACTTACTGCCAGTCAGCTTAAGAGTGAAGCACACGAACATGTATGGAACAGGACTGGTCGGCACAACTGAATAAGGCATATACAAAAAAGCAGATGCGCATTGGATGAAAGCCCACTGGCCGGGCACACAAGATAATTCACTGACAGGACGCATGGGTCTGCTCTCAGGGAACATGGCTGAAAGCCCTCGGGCTGGGAGCGCAGCAGGAAAGGCTGTATCAGGAACCAAAGTGCAGGGTCAGAACAAGTAAGGTCAAAAGGGTTAGGATCTACACAGAGTGCTGCTAGCAGAGAGCCAAATGCAAATTAACAATGACAAGTACACTCCAATGCAAAGGCAATGAATGATGGAAATTACAGGTATTTATAGAGAGAGAGTTCAAACCAGCGTGGCTCAGCTGTCCAGATAGTTAGTAGCAGAGGTGCTCAGATAAGTTAGACATGGCAGCTAGTATACACTAGTAAACAGCATCTCATCCTCTCTTTATGTCTGTCTCCGATGTGCATATGGTTGGTGGGTCTCAGGTGCTCTTGTGCTGGGGCTGGTTGTAGGTGGACACGCAGCCGGAGTTTCACCTCCCCAAAAGGGAGATCCTTAGAGTTGGGTGTGATGTCCCTGGGGTTGCCCTAGACAAATTATACTTCAGGTGTGAATTTAAAGCTCCTGGTATATATCACTGTCACACAACATCCCAATATGCGTTCACCAGCATCTCCCGGGTACAGTGATACCACCCATGCATGGGCTTGTCGGGAGGTAAAATGCCACATTTGGAAAGTACACAGTTTTTAACTTGGAAGTTTAGCATATGGTCGTTCTGCCACCATGTCCTATTTGGGGCATCTTTGAAGCCTGTCAGTTCAATTTACCCCATCAAATCATACATTTTTGAAAACTAGACAGGTTATTTTTAATTGCATGGTTTAATTTAGTACCTGTAGCACCAGAGTTCTCAGTTACTAGAGAGACCCTCTTGGAATCTTGCTTATTTTTTGAAAGGATGTCGCCATCTTGTGAGAGGCAAAATCTCTCGCAGTGGCACTTGTGACCACTCTCCAGAGCTGTCACAGTGCGTTCTGGGGTGAGTGTTCAGTGACGCTGAATGCCACGCTATCACTATCGTTGATCGTCACCTAAGCTTTTTTTAAATGGGCGGTCGCCACTATAGACCACACATGGCCCCTGATGCTGATCTCAGTGTCAACATCGATGAATTACAGCCATACCGTTTAAGCAAAGAAAGGGATCGTATGTTGATGAAATAAAAAAATGTAGGTATTAACCATACTGATGGGTATTGTAAAAACTCTCAATTAGGTCATATTGGAGTACAAACCCCATATTATCAACCTTTTCCCTGAAACATGAGCAGGTTCACATATCAGGACCTGCTCAAATATTTGCATTTCAATGAATATCCAATGCTCCCCCATAACCCACAATCTTAAAAAAACCCAACACATTTAGTAGCATCATTGAGCAGAATGTTTGCATTATTGAATTGCTTTATAGTTCACATAGTTTGTGTGGATACACTATTCATGGAATGGGGAAATCGTGCCTGAATCCACATATGGTAAAAAGTCAAAAAAGCCGGCCATTAGGGCATGAAAAGCCCAGAGACTGAAGGAGTTTAAAAAATGAAATATATGTGATGAGGAAAGTAGAGAGCAGGCGTCCTCCAAAGGAGGCTTCCACCTACCACTTCTCTCATTCTTCCAGCCACTTCCCCAAGGTAGCAAAGAGTGGACCCTGACAGTACCCCCCTCAAGGTGCGGCCTCCGGGCGTTCCTAGGATAGTAGTGTGACAGTATCCGATGGTGCTGAATGCTCTCCTAGCACGTAGAGCGTTTTCAAAAACGCGCAGGTCACCCCGTCGTACGACAGTCCCATTAGACGCCACCACACACTCTGACGACATGGCCTTTGTCGTGCTGGCCTGGGTGTTACAGACCTTAACCACTGGTGGCACAGATGTGACTGTCCTGGTAAGTACAGAAATCGGACAAGGCAAGCATTCGCCAGGGAATAGGAAATCCCCCTGTACACAGAGTCCCTCTGAGTGGTGTTGGCTAATACTGGGACTGGACTGGGTGGAAGCAGGAATGGAGGAAAGCGTACCAGATCTCTGATCGCGCAGCGATTGTTTGTACCGGTTAAGGTCCTTCCTGTGCACGATCGTCCCATCGGATGCTAGGATGTTACCGGGAGCCCCAAGGGAGTGTCTTGCTGTTTGGGGTTTCTTGTTCTTATTCCTATAAGTGATGGGAGTGGTAGTCCTAACCGCACAAACAGCCGTGGTGTCTTTGAGCTCGGGTGCTCCGTTTTCCCGTTATGGACCGAGTCTCTGCAAGCCATCACGATGTCAAAGAACGAGTGAGAATACACTATACAATGAACTTTATTGAACATACCACAAAGAGACAACCAACTGATCTATGAAGACAGAAAGACGACAGGAATGGCACTGATGAAACGATGTGATGACGCAACTGATCATCAATACGAAGAGACACAGACTACGTTTTATCTTTATTTCTCCTGAAGAAGCCGATACTAGTTGGCGAAACGCGTTCAGACACTTTTTAACCTACGGATTTATAACATTTTGTTTTCTTCGGTCTCGGTTGAGACTTTTCCTACTGCTCTTATGCATAACTTAGCCGTTATGCAAACTTGTCTGTAAGTTGTTCTGCTTTACTTTATTAAATTACTGCTAGAAATTACTGTACCATTTGAGGTTTTTCATCTATATTACAGACCTCAAGAAGATGCAAAGGTCTTTTTGATGAGCTTCCTTTTAAAGTCACTTTTGTGAGTGAATACACTTATTTTAATTTTTGGATTTGAATTTATTACACTATTGTTTCTTTTATTTACTTTTCTCTACATGTTCATGCCCCCCTTTCTCAATACAGGGTTTGTATGCCAGATTCAGTTGGTCTATACCTGCAATGATGTGTTTCCATGTGGTGTTTATTTCTTTTTTTTGGAAATAACAATTTTTATTCAGATCCAAAGAGTCAGGTACTGTACAGCAAAGAACAGCGTTACAGTCACCAATACATGCACTGAAATGTTACAAGGCACAATACAGTGAATGAGAGAAATGGACATAAACAAGGTTACAACCAATAAAAAAGTGCCAGATGTCGCATTAAAATTGGTATGTAACATTGGAAATAACCGGATCTGAGAGTTTTCATTTTTATTTAAGGAGTGAGCAGCGGTGGAGAAAAGGCTGATTTAGGCTTGCGTATGCATCTAATGAAGTGATTAAGCTGCTCATAAAAGAAAAAATAACAGAAACCTAAAACAGATTGAGTCAAGCAATTCGAGCAGAAATTATGGCACATATCAGTGTGTGTGGTGTGAATCAAGTAGGATTGGAAGTCAGGAAACCGGAACCTGTTCCAGAGGACGTGTAATCATGAAGGGCACAGCAAGAGGAGGAGGGTCCCCAGTATGTGCGGTAGGTGGTAGGACTCAGAAGGTGGAGTGATGGCGACTGGTCAGACGCGGGTGGTGTGTGTGTGGTCAGTGAGTTGAGGTATAGTGTGGGCATAGAAAAGCTAGGGAGTAGGCGGTATTCCGCTATCGTATTGGAGCCAAGGTGCCCAAACCTGGTGAAAGCAGAGAGGTGTATGTGAGCCGATATGAGACATCTTTTCCAGAGTGCTATGACGATCAAGAATTGAGAAGACTTCCGCGAATGTTGGAGGAGAGATGGCTTTCCAACGTCTCGCGACGTCTTGCGTTTGGGACCTTGGGGAGGGTCTGGAAACATATGAAGGAGGGCAGTTTCTGGTAAGGGCTCTAAACGAATGCGGAGGATGGAGCGTACGGCGGAGAATATTTGCTGCCAAAGAGGAGTCAGGAGTGGGCATGACCACCACAGATGGAGCATGGAGCCCTCTTTACCACAACCTCTCCAACAGAATTTAGGATAGCCATTGATCATGTGGGATAAACGGGATGGAGTCAAATACCAGCAGCAGCTTATTTTTTTCTGTAGCTCTAAGTGGTTTAAACAATGGGATACCCCTCTTCCAGGCACGCATATGAGGTAGTTTGCGGACATAAAATTTAGAGACTAAGAGAAAGTACCAACGGGAGATGATCTCCGGGGCTGACCGGAATAGGGAAAGAATAAAGTGCAATTTGTATGGGGATGGAGCTGCAGGGGAGGTAATAGAAGAAAAGACGTGCCATATCTGTATGTACCGTATTTATCGGCGTATAACACGCACTTTTTTAACTAAAATTTGAAGCTGAAATCCTACCTGCGTGTTATACGCCGATAAATCCTGTTATACGCTGCGCCGCCGCCGCCCGCCGTCTGCCTCTGCCGCCTGCCTCAGCGCTTCAACTCTTGTGTTGGAAGCGTGAGGCGTTTGTCTCGGGTGCCGGCGCTCAGCAGTGAAGCCGCCGGCAACCCGAGACAAACGCCTCACGCTTCCAACACAGGAGTTGAAGCGCTGAGGCAGGCGGCGGCGGCGGAGGCAGGCGCAGAGGCTGAGGCAGGGTGGTGGCGGCCGGCGGAGGCAGACGGGCAGGCGGCGGAGGCTGAGGCAGGCGGCTGGCGGCGCGGCGGCTGCGGCTGAGGCAGGTGGAGTTGAAGGTAAGTGACCGGGATGCGGGTTAAGGAGAGAGAGGGAGATCCTGAGAAGGGGGGTTAGGGTGTGTGTGTTTTAGTGTGTGTGTTTTAGTGTGTGTGTCTTACTGTGTGTGTGTGTCTTACTGTGTGTGTGTGGTTTCCCAGATAGCAGTGATTCTGATGAAGTTTTTTTGTTCAGTTTTTTTGTTCAAAAATGGGGGTGCGTGTTATACACCAGTGCGTGTTATACGCCGATAAATACGGTATTTGAAGAAGTCGTTTTGATGGATGTTGTGAGTGTAAGTAAGGTGAGCGAAAGGGCGTAAAAGGAAAAAGTCTGGCGAGAGGGGAATCGACGTAGAGTCTGGGACCATACCTTGAGCATATAAGAGGTGGTAGGAGTTAGGGTTGGTAATGGGGTATGTAGAGTACGTGCGGACCATAGGAGTTGCGGAATAGAATAGGGAGAGAGATGGGCATTTTCGTGGGCAACCCAAGCCGGTATGTTAGAGGAGACGTGGAATATCAGGGTTTGAGACAGAATGCAAGCCTCATGATATGACTTGATGTGTGGAATCCCTAAACCTCCACAAAGTCTGGGAGAGAATCTAGTGTGATTGGCAACGTGTGATCTTCCTTTCAGTTTAGTGAAGTCAATGAAGGAGGATTGTATAGAATGTAGTAAAGAGGGGGAGGAAAGGGACAGTTCGTAAGACATATAAGAGTTTAGGAAGGGCAGTCATTTTTAGTGCATTAATGCACCCTAGCCAAGACAGTTCAAAGCCTTTCCAACGTAAAATTCCCAGTTTTACTTGTTGCCAAACAGAAATTAAGTTGTGAGTATTGAGGGACCGTATGTGTTTAGTTAGTTGAATGCCTAAATAGGTTAAAGAGGATTCCCTCCAATCAAAAGAATAGAGATTAGAGAGGGTTTGTGCTTGAGAAGTATTTATGTTGAGGCAGAGTGCTTGTGTTTTTGAGATATTAAGTTTGTGGTATTGTGGACGCATATTTTTCAAATTGTTGCAGTAGGGCAGGTAGAGAAGTTAAGGATGAGGTAATAGATGCTAAGATGTCGTCAGCGAAAAGGCCTAGGGTGCAAGGGGAACCAGGAGTCCCGGGGAAGCCTGAGATGAGAGGGTCCTGTCGAATGCTTTCCGCTAGTGGCTCAAGTGCTAGAGCATAAAGGAGAGGGGATAAGGGGCAGCCTTGCCTGGTGCCATTAGTTATGGGGAAAGGGCGAGATAGGAAACCTAACATGGAGATGCAAGCTGAAGGAGAGGTATAGAGCGCCAATATGGCTTGAATAAATAAGGGAGGAAGGCCAAATTTAATGAGAGTTGCTTTGAGGAATTGCCAATGGAGCCTATTGAAGGCTTTTTCTGCGTCAAATGACACTAGGAGAGTGGGAAGTTTGCGGTGGTTAGCTGCCCAGATCACGTTGATGATCTGGGCAGCTAAACCCCACCTGACAAAACCCACCTGGTCAGTATGTAAAAGGGCTGGGAGAAGAGGGCCCAATTTGTTGGCGAGGATCTTGGTATATATTTTAATATCATTATTAAGAAGAGATGCGTGTCTGTAACTAGAGCAGCTGTCTGTGGGTTTACCTAGTTTGGGTATAATAATGACGTGGGCATGAAGGTTTTCTGAGGAAATGATTCCTGAGGACATGTAAGAGCGAAAGAGGGTCAGCATGAAGGGGCCTAACATAGAAAGGTAGGTGCTGTAATAGAGGGATGTAAACCCATCTGCACCTGGGGCAGAGTTCTTTTTGAGTTGGGCTACTGCTTTCTCTATTTTACGGAGTTCTATAGGGGCGTTGATATTTTCTGCTATGTTTGGAGGGATGGAGGGCAGGATAATTGTAGAGAGATAAGAATCAATGTCTGAAGAAGAGGGGTGAGGAGAAGTGTGTGAGTTTTGGAGGTTGTAAAGGTGAGTGTAAAAGTCTGCAAAGATGTGTACCATTTGAGATGGGTTAGAGATTTTATGTGCTGTACGGTCTGGATAATGTTAAAATGTGGTGTAGTTTGCAGGCTAGAAGGGTGTCCGCCTTATTGCCTTTGGCATAAAACTTCTGTTTTATTTTCATAAGCATATATATGAGGTGCCTTGGGAGTTAAGGTCGGCTAGTTGGAGACAAAGTCACTTAATCTTAGTAAGAAGAGAGTCTGTAGGGCATAGTTTGTTAGCCGTATTTAGTTCATGAAGTTTAAGGAGAAGAGTTTCATAGGAAAGTGTGGCTTGCTTCTTGACGTGAGAGGCTAAGCTAATCAACCTGCCCCGGATAACCGCTTTGTGAGCGTTCCAGAGTGTGGTGATGGGGACTTCTGGAGACTGATTGTCTTGGAAAAATTGCGTGAGATGAGTGAATTTGCGATTTGTGGGCCTCAGAATGTAACAGTGTGTCGTTGAGTCTCTAAGTGCCCTTACCCGCTATGGGGTGGTCTAATTTTATGGTGAGCACTACTGGGGTGATCGGACCAAGAGATAGTGCCTCTACGGCAGGTCAGTGTGTGTTGTAAGGAACTCTTATCAGTAAAAAAATAATCTAGTCTGGAGTATGAATTATGTGGGGTAGAGAAAAAGGTATAGTCCCTGTCTAAAGGGTGCAGAACTCGCCATGAGTCAAATAGGCTGTGTGCGTGGATTAATGTCGTCAGGTCATATCCCATGCGTAAGGGAGTTATGGGGTTTGAGATTGTCCAGAGGGGGGGTGTAGAGTGGCGTTGAGGTCACCACATAGAAGGTGTTGGCCTTTTTTTTATGGCGATCAAGTTTTTCTAAGAAGGAGCGAAAGAATGTAAATTGGCCAGAATTGGGGGAATAAAACATAGCAATTGTATGCAAAAATGAATTAATAACACAATTAAGGATAATGTATCTCCCCCGTGGGTCCAGGAGGTCCAGGCGAATTGAGACTCCAGCTTTCTTAGAAGGGGTCATGGAGTGGAATTGTGTGGGAAAAAAATTTAAGTAAAGAAAGGGGTGAGAAGATTTCTTTAAATTAGTTTCTTGCACACAGATTATGTCTGCTTTTGAAGATTTAGCTTCCCCCCATAAAAGGCGTCGCTTGTGAGGAGAATTAAGACCCTTGGCATTTAGGGACAAAATATTAAGGGTGGCCATAGGAGTAATCAAGTGAAGTGTAGCCTAAGCTGAATTGAGGTAAGAGCCCCTGTAGGACCCACGGGAGAGACACAAAAGAAAAAAAATAAGGTACTCATCAGTGAGGGTAGCCGCGCCTGACCAATATGTAGTATGTGCCCGATAGACGTGTCATGAAAAACAAAAACAAAATAGAACAGTATGTGTAACAACATAACTCAGGAAACCAAAACCAAACAGGTTCACAAGGTTGCTTAAGTACCAGCATAATAGGTAGCACTAGAGGGTGGGGTGGAGAGCCCTTAGAGGGTCCGAGAGCTAAGGAGGGCAGTCTGAGATATAACAAGGTGTATGGTGTAGAACTGTTCATACTGAGCAATATAGATGAAGAAAATATAGGACAATCAATTAATTTGAAGTCCAAGAGACGGTCTTGAGGATGTGAATGGAGGGAGAATTCTGCAGCGGAGGAGTGTGTGGTGTGCAGAAGTCCCGGTGAATGGTGACCGACTTGGGTCTGGCAACCCTGTGGAGATGATCTAGTCGGACAGGTGAAGCAGAGTCGTCAGCTAGGATTGATTGGAAGAGGTTTTGTATGTATTGAGGTAAGTCTGCCATAGAGACTTCTTCAGGAATGCCTTGTAGTCTGACATTGTTGCGGCGGGATCGGTCTTGAAAGTCCATGACCTTAGTGCGAAGAGCATCCAACTCTGCTTGCACAGAGGTGTACCTGTCTGAGAGAGTGTTATGGGCTTCTGTGAAGTCGTCCATCTTTCTCTCCAATTGATCAGTGCATTCACCGAAGTCGTCGATGTCCCGGCGAAGATGCAATTTCTTGTATGCCTCCCCTGAGCTGGTCCCGCATGTCTCGGAGCAGGGTTTTCAATACTTGTGAGGTGAGTTGTTGGTAATCTTGATCCTCCAGAGGAGGATGTGAGGAGTAAGAAGATGGGGATCAGATCTAGGCGGTAAGTGTGGGCCCATAGAGGCCTCCAAGTCTTCACCAGGTGCATGTGGTAGGCCGCACTCTCGGGAAGATTGTTTTTTCCCGAGTTTTAGGTTTGAAAACTCCTGGCATAATGGAGGATTTGCGTGATCGAGAGTTCGCCATGGGATAGGGAGCACTCTGCTAGAAAATGCAGGTCTGAAAGAGGGAAGACAGCACAATCTCCTCCTAATCTGCAGAGTCAGTGTGACAAATACTTTTACTTTTCTGTGGTTTTTTTGGGTATTGATGTGGAGGGCGTGATTGCATGCTAGGGAGCAAGCGGTGGTCCAAGCAAAGGCAAAATTAAAGATGGACCTGTCTATCTATTTCTTTAGGGTTAAGATGTTATAGTTAATAGAAAGTGAAGAAAGTGAAATCTTTCATAAACATGCATGGATATGTGATTAGTTACTTGTCAAAGGCTCATTAGTATAGGTATACAATATTAAATGTAGTGAAACAATGAGAGATGGCTGTATGTTCATATATTTTATATCTACCACTAAATGATATATGATATTGATGAGCTACTCTTGTCATGCTTTCATTATTTATAAGTGGACAAAGACAGTGACCTTGACGTGTTTGGGAATTTATGCTGGCGCTTCGTGTATTGTTGAAGATTGTCATTTTGTATTTCATCTGCCTGTTGTTACTGTTAGACATGTTTAAGCCCTTCAGTCCTGGGGGTTTTCAATCAAAGGACCAAAATATATATTTTACATTTTTACCATATATTTGTTAAACCATGATTCCCATTTTCCATATTTAATGAGCCTCCACAAATTATGTATCATTTTGTTTAGTAGAAGTAGGATCTTTCGTACTAAAAAATAAAAACCTAGATGCAAATTACTTTACTGAATCTTCATCTATTCTTTGTTCAGTGTTAGAAGTGGATTTTTCATCATCTCTTGGTGTCCATGTTCAGTGAGATCTTCATTTGAAATAGCCAATCGTTTCAATTTCTTCAAATAATATAGTAGAAGCTGCTGTTTCTTCATTATTGAGGCTGAGCCTAAAACACGTACATTTTAAAATCATTACTATTGACTGTACTGCTAATACTATTAATATTTGTCAAATATAGAAGAAGTCTTTACACACCCCTGTTAAAAAAAACTAAAATCTTTGAGGGGGGACAAAAAACCCCTCACGATAACCTGGTTACATAAGTGTGCACACCCTCTTATAATTGGGCTGTGGCTGTTTTCAGAATTAACCAATAACATTCAAACTTATGTTAAATAGGGTGGCAAGACAGAAGCCTTTTCTTATAAGGAAAAACATCCAAGCCCGGCTGAAGCAAACATCAAGTCCCCCAAAAGCACGTGGGAAAATGTGTTATGGTCTGATGTAACCAAGGTTGAACCTTTTTGGCCATAATTCCAAAAGGTATGTTTGGTGCAAAAACAACACTGCACATCACCCAAAGAATACCATACCCACAGTGAAGCATGGTGGTGGCAGCATAATGGTTTGGGGCTGTTTTTCTTCAGATGGAACCAGGGCCTTAGTCAGGGTGGAGCGAATTATGAACAGTTCCAAATACCAGGCCATTTTGGCACAAAACCTTCAGGTGTCCGTGAGGAAGCTAAAGATGGAGAGGAAGTTCACCTTTCAGCATGACAACAACCCAAAGCACACATCCAAATTCACAAAAGCATGGCTTCACCAGAAGAAGATTCACATTTTGGAATGGCCCAGCCAGAGCCCAGACCTGAATCCAACTGAACATCTTTGGGGTGATCTGAAGAGGACTGTGCACAGGAGATGTCCTCTTAATCTGAAGGATTAGGAGTGCTTTCGCAAAGAAGAGTGGGCAAATATTGCCACATCAAGATGTGCCATATGTGCAAAATATAGCCTGTCATTACATAAATCCAAAATATATCACTATCACCAAGAAGAGATTCTTTAAATAATATAATTAAAACTGCTTTTGCTTCATTATTGAAAAGAGCCTAAAAATTCTACCCTATTCTCTTCCATGTTATCACCGTATAAATATAGACATTGTGAGAAAACAAATTCACAGTTTGATAAAGCAATAATCAATAAAATAAACAGAGCAAACAGACATAACGCAAATAAAAGTCACACACACTCTAGTCACACACACTCAGTCTCACATGCACACAAGCACACATGTACATTTACGTTGTCATTTTTCTCTTACATTAAGTCTTTACTTGGGCAAAAACTCAAGAGCAATTCAACTGTATTTTCTTCGACACTCTCACTGTATCCAAAAATTTGGTCACTGTGAGAAAACAATTTCCCAATCTCATAAATCACATTGTAGCACTCCAACAAGCAATAATCAATATGATCAATAAAAAACAGTGAAAACAGAGAAACTATCCAAATAAAATTTAAGGGAGACATAGCTCTAGTCACACACGTACACACAGACTCAGGCAGTCTCATACACAGACACACAGACGGGGGTTGTCTGCATCCCGCAGTCATCCACCGGCTGCCAGAAAGGAGGATCCTTGCCGCCCTGGTGTGATTTGATTCCTGACCCTGCTGCTTGCCCGCAACAGGGCTAAATGAAAAAGAAAAAAACACCTGTCCTTTGCCAAGGCCATATATAGTAAAACGATTCTTATAAGCAGTTCCCCTATGATTTTAGAAAAGAAGTACAAGTGTCCATACATGCACTCGACATCAGTGCAAGAAGCTTGCAGGTGAGTTACTCACTTGCTGATTATAGGCTGTATTTATTATTTGCCCATAATAAATCTAGAATAAAAAAACGTAGCCTATAATTCAGAAACTATGGAAGTCACTCCACATTACTAGTAGAATGAAGTAACACAGAAACATAGAATTTGACAGCATATGAGAACTATTATATTTTGAGTACAAAGAAAACTGCTGTTTGTTCTTGTCAACACATAGACTGTAATGCCTTACGAACAGCAAAGATCAAGGTCACACAACAATGCACACAATATTCAGCACTCATTATAAAACAGTATTGATAAACGCATACAAGACCGTACAAAAGAAGGCTAAGTAATTAAAAAATATGTTTTAATTTAGTTGTGCAAGTGATCAGGAAAAAATTTGGGACATCTAGATTAAATTAATGCAAAAATGAAACACAAGCATGTATTGCTTACATCTACAGTAAAATTAGGGCTTAATTATAAATTGTGCAAGGTATTTATCAATACGAAGCAATACAACATGGCTATTCAGTGTCTTCAGGGGCATAATGCAGGGATTTTCGGGTTATAAAACATCTGCAAAAGATAATTTCAGTTAGGTCCCAGTTCTACACTTAGGTTCAGTAAATTTGAGGAAGAATATTACACTTAATGCAATGGGCATTCCATCCATCTTAGCTCCACATTTTTCCTGATGTAAGACTCAAATGTTACTCGGTCTTTGCCGTGATCTTTGATTCAGTATATCCTTACCATAGTCGGGGTACAAGTGTGCAAGTGTGGTATGGATAACATAAATTGATGATAATTAATAATATCAACAATAATAATAATAATAATAATAATCTATGCCTTTTAACCAGGGAATCCGATGTGTTAAAAGGTTCATGCTTCAGTTCCTGAATGATAAAAAGTTTTTATACTGCAAAATTGGTCAGATTTGATCATTTGTCATGTAATCCATCATGGACAGTATGTGCATATTATTCTACAGCACTGATAAAAAAAATGTCTAGCATTATTTAACCCACAATTTTCCTAAACGAAAGACAACATCATGTATGGTACATGTTGGTTCACTGTTTAAGCTTCACTAAATAACTACATATGCTAGTTGTTTGGTGATTGACTCACATTAATGTTTGTCCATCTGCTCCCTGTTTTCCAAAAACAATGATCACATTTGAAGTTTGCTTGCTTGGCTTTGAAAAGAATCTCAAGGAGGTCCATGTCTTATCTGACAGCTAATGGAGATAAAATGTTATCCATTCTGTCAAACAACAAAACCTTCACCATGAAAAGTCAGATTTCCAGATTGGAAGGTGGGATTGAAAAGCAAAAATGAGCAAGTTTTTGCAGATGTTCACTGCTGTATATCTTCTCACAATAGAATACATATATATTTTGTACTATGTATCATTGTGATTTAATTTTAAATACATTTTACCCCAAATACTGCATGTCTTTTTAATTCAAGGAACTATTTGTATATATCTTGATGATGCTTATAAAATACAGAAACATGTGCATGTCAGTGATGGGGAGTGGGTTGGTGATGATTGCATAACTAATATACATGTTCATATAAAGATATATTTTTTTAGATGTTTTGGGGTTCTAATGATGTTTGAAAAAGTCTTCAAATGTTTAGATACCAGTTTGAGACAGAATGCATCCCATGGTGTTACAATGTTTTGAAATCACTCTTCCGCCATATAACACTTTTCAAACGTCCCCATCTATCCGCTAGATAGACATTTAAAAAGTGTCTTTATCAGCTTAACTTCATAAGAAAGCAATTTGAACAGTAAACACAAGTTGCTTTATGGTTTTATTTTTTTATTAAATCCAGGCAGTAAAACGTGATTAACCAGCTTCCTAAAATATTGAACATACAATTCCAGAGATAGTGACCTTTTCTTATGGCTCATATGAACTTCTAGAATAATTCACTTTCCTTATCTTTTGAGTACAATGAAAACTGCTGTTTGTTCTTGTCAACACATAGAGTGTAATTCCTTACAAACAGCAAAGATCAAGGTCACACGACAATGCACACAGTATTCAGCAAGCTTTAAAAAAACAGCATTGGTAAATGGATATAAGACCTTACACAAGAAAAGTAAGTAATTAAAATGATGCTTTTCTTTAGCTTTGTGTAGCACTTTGTGTATTAAATGGGTGTTAAAACTCATTGCACCCCAAAAGAAAACAGTATGCAGGGTTAAGTATTAAGTATTTTTATAGTTATTATTGACAATAATAATCCCATAACTGCATTGGCCATAGTTGCTGCTGTGTTAACCTCCTACCAGCAGGTGGCGATCGCTATGTTCTCAGCCACAGTAACTGTAATTGGTACCATGGGAACACCGCCGTGGTTCAGTAATACTGAGGCCAGCACTGAATACAGTTAAGAGATGTAGAAACAGAGCACCCAGAGTAAAGCAGAGTAATTTATCTGTTCTCAGATGACAAAATAAATGTGTTGCACCAGAACAAGCTCCATCTCTTTATTTAAAAAAATGCAACATTTGCATGTGATTATGAAAAAAGTATCAAAACTTATATCTAAATGGAATAAATGATTTGTATTTATTGTTTTATTGAGCACTGTACAATGGGTAGACAGGACATAACGTAGTATATTACATACTTACAGAGGAGGGTGTGAGGAGGGCCCTGCTCTAACAAACGTACAATCTAGAGAGACTTGGGGTGTTTAACACAAAAGGTAAAAAACCCTGTTAGGGATGGACCACACTAGTGTGAGTATTACAGGAGAGGGACTAGGAAAGGTGAGCTAAAGGAACATGGGAGGGTATTAACATGTAAGGTTGTAGGAGTCCTTAAAGAAGTGGATCTTGAGGGAGTTTTTGAAAGACAGGAGCCAGAGGAAAAGACGGATATGCTGGGGACAGAAATTCCAGATGATATGGGCAGCTCTTGAGAAAGAGCATGCATGAGAGTTAGACTTCAAGGGAGAAGACAGAAGGATACATGCAAAAATACTTAATTGAAAGAGAAACATAAGCATGTATTGTTTACACATACAGTCAAATTATGAATTATTCAATATAAATAAACTTAATATGTTTTAACACATGTTCTTCTTCTATCTCTCTCCTTTACAATCATCACTCTGTGGGACAATTATCTCTTGACTGCTAAAACAAAAGGGCACCTCTCCTTACCAGTCCTCTTGAACCTCTCTTGCTGCCTTTGAAACTATTGACCACCCTCTTCTTCTGCAAGCCCTTCATACTTTTGACATCCTCAGAGCTCAGTTCTGGGGCCTAATTTATCTTTCCTCCCCCGACCTCTCACCCTGTGTCCTAACTTGCCTTATTATGTCTCCAAAATTGAATCTTGGACGGCATCCCACTACCTGTAGCACAACATCTACAATGCTGAGTTTCTGGTTAATGCTCCATCTCTATCCATAATTCCAGACATCTCTATAACTTTTCAGAATTCCATAATCTACCAGCATGACACAATCACTGCATTGGCGTTACACTTGACTACATTCTTGACATCTCTGCCAGCCTAATTTTCTTTTTACATTTTACTTCATATGCTTGCCCATTTCCACCATAATAAAATTAAAACTCAAAACCCTCACCTGCAGATCTTTTAACAACACTTCACCATCCTATATCTCTGCTTTTATATCCAAATAATGTCCTAACCACCCTCTTTGTTCTTCCCAAAACTTAGGTCTATTGTAATCATTTGTACAGCTCAGTTGACCAGTCAGGGGATATGCTCTGATCTCCCCTACCGGTCGATTATTACCACTACCTACAAAAGTAGGTTGTCAGGCTAATATAGAGTTATATGAAGAGTATAGTGTTAACAAGAACAAAGTGTTTACCCAAGATATTTTTCTTATTGAGGAAGTATAACCTAAATCTTTATAGTTCACCAGTAGATGAACTCTCAGTGGAAACCAAATCCATAAAATTTTATTTAGAAAGCCATTCATGTAATACAGTGGCCAATACAGCTACAGTATTTAGATGGTTCAGCTTGATGGTTCACTTTTTTACAGTTGCACAGGACTGACATTTTCACTGCCAGATTTCACTTTCTAGAAATCAATTTCAATTCTGGTAAACAGCTTTAAGGAAATTACAATTTTTTTCAGGTATGTGGGAAGGTACTCCATCTGGGCCTGCTTTAGACACATTTAAAATTCATTCAAAGAGAATACATTTAGTATATGTCAATGTTAACAACAGTTATTGAACGATACACTGATATAGGTTAACATATGAAACAACCATATGCTAGATGTTGTTTCTACCCCTCCTTGGTAAATTAATTCGTCATATAAAATTTTTTTTTTTTTAGGCTGGGCAATGTGATAGCAAAATAACATAGTATAGGATTGTACAAGGTACACTGGCTGCTGCCTACATGTAATTAATACAGCCTCATATTTCTCTTTTCCTGTATGTCCTTTGCACCATAAATTACTGAAGATGCTAGGTGTTACTAGGTGTTGTGATTCCAGTGCCTGGTCCACCAGCGCCTGGTCCCTGTAGGATTGTATAGCACCTAGGACAGGACATCTGGCGTCCTTTTACGATACCCTACTTGGATGACTTTATGAAGGGATTGTTAGTTTATAACTGACATTTCTGAATATTGCTAGAATCATCTGTTTGTTTAAGAGTATGATGTGAATTTGGTACTTATGCTTTTATTTCCATCCAAAACCAACACAGGTTTTTATTGTATAAACCTTTCCATTGAGCTAAACTGCTTGTTTTTACAACACATCTTTGCCTTTTTACTTTACTTTATTTTAAGACAGGAGAAGAGAAAATTGTATTTTAATACATATTTCGTTACTAACATATGGGAGGGCTAGTCAACCATTTTCTGTGACCCTAGATCCAGATAATAAAGCTACCTAATTTCTTCAATTTACATAATGTCATTCCAAACCTTTGTTATTATTCTTTTATGTAGCTCCATCACAATCTGCAGCACTGATGAGTAAGTAAATGGGAAAAAAACAAGTAGTGCATCACGTAATAATTTGGGTTTATAGAAAAAAGCGAGAATGGCCTTGACCCAGATCAGTAAGGAGTATAACTATAGAGGGACAGACATTAGAAATCGGATTACACATGGTAAGCTGGGTAGGTGAACCCACATAGAAATTGACAAGCATTTGAAAGTCTAGAGCTCAGATTATTCTAGGTCCATTATATTTTGTAGACTAAATAAACAGCTAAATTTGTATTTACTGGTTTAACCCCTTCGTGACAAAGGCTGATTTTACTGTTTGTTTCCCTGGTGACAATGGCCTTTTTAACATTTCTGCGCTGCTCGCGTTTAGCTGTAATTTTCTTCTTTCCCGTTTACTGAACCCACACACATTAGATATTGTTTTTTTCAGGACAAGAAGGGCTTTCTTTAGATGACATTGTTTTGATTGTATCATATTATTTACTATTAAAAAAATTATAAAATATGGTGAAAAATTTAGAAAAAAATGACTGTTTCTAACTTTTAGTTGAAAAATCTTTTACTCATCTATAAAAGGTAATGAAAAAACCTGCTAAATAGATTCTACTATTTGTCCTGAGTTTAGAAATACCCAATGTTTTTATGTTTTTTTGCTTTTTTCTACCCATTATGGGGCAATAAGTACAGGTAGCGTTTTGCTATTTCAAAGCCATTTTTTCCAAATCTGGTAATTCTTCCCCCCATGTGCCATTTCGGGTATCTTTGAACCCGGCCAATGCAATTTACCCCATCAAGTCATATATTTTTGAAAACTAGACAGCCCAGGGTATTCCAAATGCTAGTATTTTAACTCTTTCCATGCACCATATCTACCACCAGTCTTTGTCAAACTTTGTGGTAGTCATTTTTTTGCATTTGTTTTGTCACACACATTTTACTTCAGGTATGATTTAAAATGTTCTCGTTTATGTCACTATCACAAAACACCCCAATATGTTTTCAGCAACATCTCCTGAGCGCAGCGATACCCCACATGAATGATTTTGCCTGGCTGTTTGGGGGCAAAAGGGCCACATTTGGGGCATGCGCATTTTTCAATGTTGAACTTTGGCATTTGGGGATCCACTGCCCATGCCCTATTTGGTACATCTTTGAGCCGGGCCATTTCAGTGTGCCCAATAAACCCATATATTTTTGAAAACTAGACACCCCAGGGTATTTCAAATGCTAGTATTTTAACTCTTTCCATGCACCATATCTACCACCAGTCTTTGTCAAACTTTGTGGTAGTCATTTTTTTGCATTTGGTTTTCCACACACATTTTACTTCAGGTATGAATTAAAAAGTTCTCGTATATGTCACTATCATAAAACACCCCAATATGTGTTCAGCAACATCTCCTGAGCGCAGCGATACCTCACATGAATGATTTTGCCTGGCTGTTTGGGGGCAAAAGGGCCACATTTGGGGCATGCGCATTTTTCAATGTTGAACTTTGGCATTTGGGGATCCACTGCCCATGCCCTATTTGGTACATCTTTGAGCCGGGCCATTTCAGTGTGCCCTATAAAACTATATGTTTTTCAAAACTAGACACCACAGGGTATTTTAAATGCTGGTATTTTAACTCTTTGCATGCACACATTTTACCACCAGCATTTTTTCAAAGTTTGCAGTAGTATTTTTGTGTGTGTATTTTTTCCCACACACACCTACTTTATGTATGAATTTACAGCTCCTGGTATATGCCGCTGTCACACGACACCCCATAATGTGTTCAGCAACATCTCCTGAGTGCAGTGATACCCCACATGCATGGGTGTGTCATTTTTTGGGGGAACTAAAAGGCCACATTTGGTACGTGTGCATTTTTATAATTGGAAATTAGATGTGTGGCCATCCTTCCCCCCGTGTTAATTGGGACGTTGTTGAATCTGGCCAATTCAATTTACCCCATCAAATCATACATTTTTTAAAAGTAGACACCCCACGGGCATTTAATATGCCAGTATTTTAACTCTTTCCATGCGAGAATTGTTTTAAGCTAATATGCTAATTTTAGGACTTGCTCACAAAAATTATTTTTATATATATATTTTAATTTTTATTTGGTCCTTTTTTTTATTTTTTTTTTAACATTTTTAACTTGGAGGTTCCCCTGATAGTGACATCAGTGGGAAATGATTTTTACATTTTACTGTTTTTTTTACTATTTTTTTCTAATTATTATTAATTTTATTTTATTTTTTAATTTATTTTTACTAATCACACTGTGATTAGAAAGCTGGGCTCCATTGACTTGCATGGTGAATGCAGTACCTGTATTCAACCTGCAAGTGGAGCCAGAGTTCTCTAGATGGTCTGGAGACCATCTAGCGAACTTTTGTTAAATTTTACTTGTTGGTTCCTGTTATGAGCGGCGGCCATCTTACTTGATGGCGAAGATCAACGGCAGCTGTGGCTGTGACCGCTCTCCGGAGCGGACACAGCCCATCGAAAGGTAAGTGTTTGGTGTCGCTGGATGCCTCCTGATCGAGGCATTCCAGCGACACCATTTAAGTTTAGGAGGCGATCGTTGATCGCCTCCTAAACGCTTTTAAAACGGGCGTCCGCCGCCATACAAAGTATGGCGGATGTTGACGCCCCGTGGAGGGGCCAGAGATGGCCCCTTCGTGCCGATCGCGGCGTTGCTGAATGCCTCAGCAACGCTTTTTGGGTGCAGAAAGCGATAGTAGATCGCTTTCTGCACCCGTTTAAAGACGTGCCGGTCCTGGCACGTCAATTGTCGTAAAGCACATGCTTTTACGTGTCGTGCCAGGACCGGCAATTGTCATTAAGGGGTTAAACAAGTAATATATACCTACCTATTCTGTACATTACACTGTGTATAGACGGCACTGCACTTTAACTGTTTGTAAATGAGCTCTAAACTACCCAGTACTAGGACGCCTAGAGCTCAATGCTGCCCCGTCCCCCCTAGTTATGTCCCACATCTTTTGTTCTAGGACTTTTGGTGACTATGCAAACCACTTAAAAAAAACAGTAAGCTTATACAAGCTTGTGGCATCAAGCTCAGATTAGTTTGGGTAAAGTCCAACTCTTATATTTTCCTTTGCCAATAGATATTTGGACTTATCCGATTTAATGTATGTACTCCACTGTAGGAGAGTCAAGTTGATGTGAGTCGGAACCCAGCAGTCCAAACAATGCCCTTCCTCTTCCTCTCTTTCAAGGAAACAAAAATAAAAAAGGGACAAATGCATTAATGATCCAATCCACAGTGGATGTCCAATCTGTATGGGAGTGTTTTTAGATATCCAGTGGCCCCAACTGGATGGAGGATATGTTAACTATAATGAAAGTAATGTAAGTAATAATGTTACTTACCAGCACATGTAAAGTGTTACCCTGAAATATTTGGAATGTGTAAGATCATCAGTTAGTTATGCATACAACATTCTACAGAGTAGCAAGAAAAGAGTGATATTCAGCGCTTAAAATAAAAATGCCAGCTATCTGGTGTAGTGACACAACTTAAACAGGTATAATAACTTGGTGCTGCAGAACCAACACACTGACCACAAGTGTGTAAAAGATAATATATAAAACAAAGAAATAAAGTGCTGCGCAAGATTTACAAACACCACCACAATATGTGCGAAAATTAAATTATACTTAAATTCATTTAAGTGGATTCTTCAATAGGTTCCTCTGTAAGGAAGCCTATAAAGCCCCTTCTGGGGAATGGAATTTCTTCTTTGTACCGGTATAACAGAGAAGACCGGAGGAGAAAGAGTTAAAAAAAAGTAATAGTTTTAATATAAATAAAAAAGTAGTATCTTACTTATAAGAATACTTTAACGCTCCCGTGGAAAGGACCGGAATAATGCTGTGTTGTTGCAGTAACAGCTTGGTTCTCACAGTTCTGTTACAAACATGTAAAATGTAAATGTGTCCTGGAAAACATTGACAAGATAGTTACGGTTTGAGTGAGCTCTATAACCCAGACACTTCATTATTTTACCTTCTATCCCACCGTATATGAGATAGGGAAAGAGGAAGGCCATGGGTAACCAAAGGTTTTAATTTAATTTTTTTGTGTGTATAAGGCTAGGTTTCCACTTGGGTTTTTTTTGCTAAAAACGCCCATAA